>JAEQBH010007913.1:0-94951 GCA_016808115.1 Tetrastigma voinierianum | reverse complement strand
TCTAATTAGAGACACCTCTCGGGTGAAGGTGGATTCGATTCAAAGAGCCTTCTTACTACCCGTAGTGTATAAGAACCACGCCGACAAATCCGCTCTCTAATTCTCTAGAGTTCGAGGTGGGTGATCACATCTTCTTAAAGGTGACGCCTAAGAGGAGGCACAAACATGGCAAGCGAGGGAAGCAAGTGCTGAGGTATATTGGGCCCTTCGAGGTACCTGGGCAAGAGGGTGGGCATAGCTTGCATCTGGCCAAGGCTTATTTCACCGAGTTTATCGTGTCCATGAGATGCTCCACGCTCCATGCTCAGAAATATAATTCCAGATCCAATCCCAAGGGGGCGGATCGGGGGAGAGATTACTATTGACACTGATGAGACCTTTGAGGAGGGACCAATGTGTATCTTGGATAGTTGGGATTAGGTTTTGCGACGCAAGATCGTGCGGTTAATAAAAGTGCTGTGGCAACACCGAGGAGTGGAAGAGGCAACATGGGAACGTGAGGACATGATGCGGGCCACCTATCCTTTCCTATTTGAGGACGAAGGTGCGTGGTCTAATATTCGCATTAGAATATCACGATATGCTTATGTTTGTGTGTGCTAGTATGTGTGAATTTCAGGGATGAAATTCTATTAAGAGGGAAGAATAAAACCAGAAAATTTGTAATTTTCAAGAAAAAGGTAAAAGAATAATACACACTGTTTAATGGCTTAGTGGAAGCCTAGAAATTCTCTAGATCCTGATGACAAAATGCATCATACTGCTAAATCTGCCCCGCTGAATTAAGTTACTCAAAAGTTTATTTAATTCTAAGACAAACCCGAATATTTTACTTATTTTTTAGGTGATAAGCCATTAGTGACTCGTAGACTAGATTTTTATGAAAATCTAGGAAGTCAAGAAACGGCCAGCTAAGTTCATTTAAAATAAAGTGAACTGAAAATAAATAAAATTTTTCGGGTCAGAAATGGATCCGAATGAAGCCATATGAGCCATGTATTCAAATAATAATAATAATAATAATAATAATAATAATAATAATAAAAGATAAAATCAAAAAAAGGGAAAGACAATTGTCGGGGGAGAGAGAGAGGGCGTGAAGAGAGATATTTTTATTTTTTTTCTTCTCTCATTTCTCTAAGATTTACTTCTGAATCATATCAGAGGATTCGCTTCTGAGGAAGAGGCAAAGTTCATCCACTCATCGAGAGCTACGCGTGGGCACCAAAATCTTGGAGTTTCGTTAAACTCCACGATGTAGGGAATTTTCCTACTTGTGTTATTTCTAACCTAAAGGCCATTTAATGGCTTAAGGTTTTCTTAGAGGTCGTGAGAGGTCGTAAATTTCAGTCACAAAATTTTTGGACTTAGTGTAGGAATTTTTAGGAATTTTCGAGATTGTTTTCATCAGCCCCGTGCTTGAATTTTGGGACCGCTTACGTCTAGCACCCTTTTCTGGATTGTTTTCTGACACCCCGACATGATTTTTGAAACTATTTTGGGCAAATCGACGGCCTGAGGCCTGGGTTTCAACCCGAGACCGATGTCTTGGTTTCAGGGTGTTTTGGTATTCCAATAATTCTAAGTGGATTGAACCGTGAAGGGACCAAGAGGTGCCCTGCTTTATGTCCGGTGATTTGGGCCATTTTGTGTCTTATTGTCAGAAAAGATTAAATAACATGCTCTGCGGTGTAAAAAAACATCATGTTAATATATGCTATTTGATGTATTATCGAGGATTGCATGGATGTAAATTATATGTAAAAATTATAATTGTCCATGGTGTATTTGATGCACCTTCTAGTGACAAGAAATCAGCCAAGAACTCCACAAGAATCCTCCTCCCAGCCTAAGCTCGTCGATTGACAAGTTACCATGAAGCTAAGCCGCTAAAACTCGCCGAAACTGCCTCGAAAACGTGGTTATAAAATTTTCACTTTTTCTATCAAAATCACACCTTTAGATTAACCCAAAATTCTCGCAAGGCAAAAGATAACGACTCGCACAAGTGGTCAAGCCCGAAATACAAAAATCACCCCGAGAAAATACACTTAATATTTTCCAAAATCCAACTACAATCATATAAAGCTCGTCCTCATCAAAATATAAGATAAGAATCAATCCAATATAATTTCATCGCAAACCTCGTTTTTTCTCAAACCATGCATGCATATTTGGCAAAAGATATTTATATACAAAATGTCACATTTACCTTTTACTACTTTTTACTTTACACCTTATCTTATATATAATCACAACACATCGTCCAGACCGAACCTTAAATGTCTTTTCTGTCAGACATGCACCTAAAAAAATTATTTGTAAAATAGAAAACAGAGCCAAATCCGCCTGAGTACTATAAGTTCTAAATGTTGCCGTTTGTCAGATGTACTCCTCCCAATATGAAAATCAGACATAAATGGTTGTAAAACCGTTTATGAGAAAAAAAAAAACTGAAGCCATGCAGGAAACCACTTAAAATCAGGCCGAAAAACTATTTCTCGCCGCTAAAACCGCTCAAACTATTTCTCACGCAAAACTGCTTCGGTGGTTAATATCTAAAAAGTGCTATACCGAAATCAAGTACCAACCACTCGTGGCCCATTTAAATACCCTAGACGTGATGCCACTGGAATCCCTGAACCTGCATCCGTGAGTGAACCCTAACACCACCCGTCTAATATGGTTCTATGAACACTGCTGATCTCTATAAAACATAATGGAACCCTGAACTGCAAATGCTTAGTGATGGAACCTCGGAACCAACACCTCATTGCCATGTATTAAGTCAACGCGCTAACTATATACCCCGAATGTGCAGAGGGCGACTCACTATATAAATATATACTAGATCTAACCCCCAATTGCCGACCAGGCAATATAGTTAGTCATAATATCCCATAACCTTGCCATGCACAATCCGAAATACATCCGACGGAACTCCAAATGCGGCCATCTAGGGTTTTTCTAAACCGTGCCAAACTGCTTCTTAACACCGAAATCAAACTTTTCTCGCCGAGTATAACAAGGAGGTAAAAATGTGCTTTATAAATCATATTTTCAAAGCACTTTACAAACTTGTAATTTAAACACTTTCGCTTTAGAAAATGATTTCGAGTACTCACCTTTTCTCGACTAATTTCTTTTCAAATCTTGTCAAGCACTCTGTATTTCCATCTGACACGCTCAAATCGCTTACACAATCCATACAATTACTTAAAATGCCCTCGGGCTCAACGCTTTAACCATAAAACATACATGTGGCTTAAAGAGACTATATCGAATCTAACTTCGATTCTAACAAAACTTTACGTGCTAGTCCCATTCGATAAGGACATCGACACAGATGTGAAATTGACCAAAATGTCCCTACACATTAAATGCCCCATAAAACCATCTCTGCTTTAGCCAACTTTTAACTCAAGGACTTTCCATGAGTCTAAAAACACCCGAAACATTTATGAAAATTATGTCCGAATCCGTCCGACTAATCCTCGAATTAACCTATCGTCCATTAAAACAAATTCCGAATTCAAATTTCTGACGGTCCGAACATAGTCCCAAAATTCCTAAAATTCCTAACCCGCCTTAAAATTTTCGGGACTCCAAGTTTACTACCTTTCACGGCCTCTAAAAAAATTCCAAGTCATTACATTGTCTTTAGGCTCAAAATAACACAAATAGGAAAATTTCTTACCTCTTGAAGTGTGACGAAATGCTAAGCTTTTGGTACCTACGCTGTAGCTTCCTTACTCATGTAGACCAACTTCTCATTTCTAATTCCGATGAAAATCTACTTCATTCGATTTCCAGAACTGAGAAAGAAACAAAAAGAAAATATAAAATAAAAATATTCTCTCCCTCTCTCCAACGCTCAGTCCGTCTGTCTCCTGCTGTTAGACTTTTATTATTTTATTTATTATTATTATTATTTTCATATACGATTTATTGCCTCATTCGGGTCCATTTCTACCTCGAAAATTTTATTTCTTTTCAATTCAATTATTTTAAATGAACTTTAACTCAAGCCATTTTCTGACTTCCGAGATTTTTGTATAAATCTCATCCCTAAAGTCCCTAGCGACTTATCACCCAGAAAATCGTAAAATATTCGGACATTCCCCGTAATTCAACGAATTTTCGGGTCACTAGGATTTCTCGCGAGACTTTGAATTTTCAACAATCTACGCACTGCTTTCATCATCCGAGATCTAAAGAATTTTCTAGGCTTTCCTGAACCATTATGGTAATTTATTATTATTATTATCCTTTTAAAATTCCATAATTGGGATTTCACCCCGCCACTTTTCTTAATTGCAAAAGTGCCACAATTCTTTGAAAACTTTATAAGTTCAATTTAAAACAACTTTCAAAATTCTATTATGGCATTAAAATAATTATGAAGCCCTTAGTGCACATATGTGACCCTACTGCACACATACTGCATTAATCTCTTGGGATCGGCGCATAAATCTTTCTCCTTTAGAACATTTCGTCTCGAAATGGACAAAACTAACATAAAGAGGATACCTCAATCAAAACAATTGAGGATATCGACCGGGGCGCATCTCGAGCTTCCTCTGACCTCCCACGTAGCCTCCTTAATCCCATGATCCCATAAACTTTGACTAAAGGAATGACCTTATCCCAAGAAAATCTACTCTCTGATCTACTATCCGCAGATCGGGCTGCCCTATAGTCAAATTATCCTTTAGTTCTAACGGGCCGATCTTGAGTACACGTGAGGGATCCGGAATGTACTTGCAAGAGTATTGATACATGAAACACATTATGAACCTGTAATAACCTTTGGAGAAAGGTTTAATCTATGCTACCTGGGCCCCACTCTTAGCAATAATCTCTATATGGTCCTGTGGTTAGGCCTAGCCTTTCCTTCGTCTTTCCAAATCTCGAGGACACTCTTTCCAGGGGGAAACTTTGAGAAGACCCTATCGCCCACCTTAAATCAGAGGATCTCCTACGGCTGCTTGTCCGCATAAATTTTCTCTCACTGGTCCCTGCTCTCTGAAATCAGTTCTGGACAATCTCGGGATCTTATCTAAGGTAATATGTACTCAACTCCGGGGCTTATCGCCTCCTCTCCTACTTCATCCCAATGATACAGAGTACGACACTTCCGCCATAGCCAATGCTTCAAATGGAGCCATGCCTATGTCGGATTGATAACCCGTTGTCAGAAGAACTCCATCATAGATAAATGCAGATCCCAGCCTTCCCACCTCTATCACACATGCTCTGGGCATATCCTCTAAATACCGAATATTCTCTCCTGACCGACCACCAGCCCGAGGATGGTGCCGGCCAAAGTGCAATCGAGTCCCCATGGCATCCTATAAACTGGACCAAAATCTGGGGATGTGAACTGGGTCCTGGCCCGAGACCATCGATATAGGAACACCATGTAATCTAACCATCTCCTCCACACACTGGGCCAACTTATCCAATCCAGGTCATCCTTACTAACTAGGAGAAAATGCGCGGATTTCGTTAGTCTATCCACTATCACCCATATGGCATCGTATTGCCTCCGGGAAGTTCCTAGTTCTAACAAATCCATAGTAATCTTATCCCACTTCCATACAAGAATCTAAGGGTCTTATATTTCGCTGCTGGCAGCTCTGCTTCACCCGCCGAATGTGTTAGCATCTCGGATACGAAATCGCACTCTTTTCATGCCCTTCCACCAATAATGCTTCCTCGTAGTATGATACATCTGTGCTACCAGGTGCATGGCATATGCTAAAGAGTGCCCTTCCATGATTTCCCTTTAGTCTCACCTATTTCCCAGTACACACATTTGACTCCTCTAACTATTACACTGACTGAACTCGGTTTCCTACCACCTCAATCTCACCTCAACTTAATCATCTCCGAAACCCGCTTCGACCTTCCTCGATTCGATCCACGAGAAGAGGATCTAACATAAATGATGCCAACAAAGGTCCCCCGTATCGCCTATTCGCAACCGAACTCCCAAAGATCTCAACTTTATCAACAACGGAGATATACTATCCGCAGATAGTTACAGAACCTCCGGCTTCAAAATTTTTAAGGTATCGAATTAATTACATCGCCTTTCCCCGATGGTGTACTATATCGTAATTATAATCCTTAATCACCTACAACCACGCACATACCTTAAGTTAAGCCTTTCGAGTAAAGATATATTGCGTGCTCTTATGATCTGAATATCTGATAGGAACACCGATAGATAATGTCTCCGCATCTTTAGAGCAAAACCACCGGCTGCCTAGTTCTAAATCACGGGTCTGCAGCTTCGCTTCGTGTTTTAATCGAAGGGAAGCATAAGTTATCACTCTACTATCTCGCATCAAAACACACCCTAACCCTTGTCCGGAAGCATCATCGTGATACCACATAACCTGGGCCCTTTTCCGACTGTAGTGCTAACATTGAGCCGGCTGCTAATCTCACCTAGCTCCTCAAAACTATGCCTAAGCAGTATCCGCCGAATTCCTCACTCGAATTTCTGATCCTTTTTCTAATAGATTGGTCATCGTTATATCTTCGAAAAATCCTCAACAAATTTCCTATAATAACTTGTCAATCCAGTGGAAACCGCGACTCGTAAACATTCGTGGGCGCCTGGGCCACTATGCTCGATCTTCCGAGGATCCACACTAATACCTTCTGCCGAAATGACATAACCTAAGAAAGCTACTTTGTCCAACCAAAACGGGCACTTACTAAACTTAGCGTATAAACCGACACTCTAAGAATCCGCAACACCGGGGTCCGAGATGCCTCCGCATGTTCCTCTAGATCGCTCGAGTACACTAGCGCTCGGCGGATTTGCAACACGATCACAAACTTATCTAAATACGAACTGAATACCCTGTTCATCAAATCCATGAACGCAGCTGGGGCATTAGTCAATCCGAATGGCATCACTAGGAGCTCATAGTGACCGTATCTCGTCCTAAAGGTAGTCTTAGCAACATCATTCTCCCGGACCCTCAACTGATGGTGAGTACCTGGGCTCCTTAGGTCAATCTTAGAATATACCTTAGGATCCATGCAATTGGTCAATATTCATCTATATGAGGAAGTGATATCGGTTATGGTTGCCGTCGATTCAAATGCCTGAGTCTATACACAACCGTAAGTTTCCATCTTTCTTCTTTACGAAAAGAACTGTAGCTCCCCACCGTGAGGTACTAGGTCGAATCGAAGCTCTCTAGCAATTCCTCCCAATCGTTCACCCTTTCAACTTTGCTGCACCATTCCATGGAGAACTGATACTGCCCACCCCCGAATCAATTCAATAACAAACTCAATCGCCTATCCTGGGGTAAACCCGAAATATCATCCGAAAGACATACGAAACTCTTCGACTACTGGGACGCTCTTCCAAATTTGCGGTCCCCTCTTTTGCTCCTATCCACTACAAATGCCAAATAACCCCGTAACCTTCCGAAGCATTTTCGAGGTGGCTACACATTAATGAGACTAGGGCGAATTTCTCCGATTCTCGAATATCACGCCCTCGGTTCCTAACGAACCAATCTTACTTCTTTCTTATAAAGAATCTGGTTATGGGTCTATGTCAGATAACTACCATACCCAAGACTATATCTAAAATCACGGATACCTAACACCTTCATCAAGTATAGCCGGAAAATCCTTATTCCGATCACCAATCTTCACCCGGAACTATCCTTTCTGACATCATAGTATCCCCTATCAAGTACTAAACTACCATACCACCATCTATGGGATAGACCCCTACCTAGTGCCTTTCAAATGGAACGGTAATCGAAATAAAACAACGAGTGGCTCTCGGGTCCACTAATGCATATGCATCATGATCATAAACTCGAAATCATACCAGTTTAATCAAGCATTTGGCGATGATCTCGCTCCTTCTCTATGTGGATCAGAATACTGAGCCTCGAGTACGAAAACACTCAGATCCCGCACCTGGTACCGCTCTCGCCTCGCAGATCCCTACCGCGACCTCTACCGTGTGATGTACCGCCACCTCCGTCAACCACCCCACCACCGACCGGGACCACTAGTGCCCGGGGGTAAGCATCACTCCACCCCGAGAGGTCTCAGCCTACTAACCCGTGGACAATCCTGATACAAAGTGACCTCCCGCCTCAATGGAAACATTTTGTCATGTCTATCCCCGGGACCCCCGAGATGCCGACATGTAAAAGGCCAATGGAAAAGATTTATCCAAGATCTACCACCTCCTTGGTCACATGATTTGAACCGATCCTCTCGTCAGATGTCGCTTCTCCGGCCCCGAGCCTCTACCACCTGGCCCACTTCTTCCTTTCTTTATACTGGGATCGACCGGGTCCGGCCGACAGTGCCGGGAGTAATCTCCCATCACCCGGTCGCCCGAGTTAGAACTGAAACTGTCCTTTCTACCCTTAGTGTAGCCTCAACCAGCTCTCCAAAGTTATTTTGAGATGCCTGTGCTAGATGAACTTAATTATAATGCCTGCTTGGCCATGAATCGCTTACACTTATGTTCTCATTTTCCCGTGAGATCATAGGCACCAATTTACGAAGTTCTCAAAACTCGTCTATATTCTCGTCATCACAAGGATCACGCCTAACTACACTTTCTGGTTTGCATCCCATAACACGCGTAAAATCTCGCCCAGGAATACCGCTGAATCCGTCCTAAGTGAATCCTAGGGTGGCCTGACTGATATCCACCGCCCTTCTGCCCGGCCGCTATCAAGAACCCCGAAAAGAGGACTTTTTGCTCATCCGAACACCCCATCACCGCATAAATTTCACTAACCCCGTCTAGCCATACTCGCGCTCCTGGCCGCCTACTCATCATAAGTTTGTACTCTAATTTTAGAGCGTCTCTATCATGCCCTCTCGCTTCTCCGGAGGCTCTTGTGTCCGACGGTAGTCACAGGAATAATCTATATAACCCCGATCCATCACAAGGTACTACCACTGGTCCATGACCTTCAATGGTTCTGGCTGGGGGCTGATTCATCGAGGTATCTTCAGCTAGGTGTGCTCGAGCATATCTCTCGGTGGTGCCTCCGGTATGGGGTCCTGACTTAATTCCTCTCACACTCCCGTCCGCACATACGCCGTGAATGTCAAGATTAAAAGATTTTAGTGACACTTTACAATATTTTATGCATGCAAGGATTTAGCAAAACAATATAGCCGTAATAGGAAAACTATTATAAAAATTCTAGGAAATATCATGGAAAATGTGCGAAAAACAGCGAACTATCGCTTAAAATCGTCTCGATACCAACTTGACAGAATTCCCGGTAACACCCCGTCCCGAGAGTGTACAGTACATGATACCGTAGGTGTATAAGAGCACTATGTCACATTGTAGTATTTTCGAGACTAATGTTGGAAATGATAACTTTATGGAACCCTTAAAATTGCGGGTATTAAAACAGTGGCAAGAATCTGTCATTTAGCAAAAAGGATATGGAAATTAAAATTAAGTGTAGAGATGGCCAAGTAATACAATAAAACAAGCTGACAATCAAGAATATTAAATAGATGGCGGGTTACGGTAATTAGTGAAAAGTCAAAATATAAAATGGGAAACAAAAGCCAAAACTATTTGGTCTCAAAGTTTGGCCTAGCAAACCGTAGAGGAGAAGGAGAGAGAGAGCCAAGAGGAGGAAGAAGAGGAAGAAGAAGGAGTATGAGAAGAAATCCAACAAGGTATGTCATGTCTTAGAATCAAGTGTATTGGATTCCTGTGGCTGCATGGAGATTGGGATGCCTCTTTGGTTTAGGTTTTGCAAAGATCACATAAACCTTTTGAATTGTTAGTTATAAGAGTAAAAAACCCCAATTGGGAGAAAATAAACATGGAATCATCAAAATTATGTGGTTTTAAAAGAATTGGTGACCTAGGTTGAGTTCTTCGATTTTCACCTAAAGGTTTTGAGGTTTGGAGGTTCCATAGCACCAATTCAAGTGTCGTGGAGTGTTTAAGGATGAATTCCATGATAATTTTGAGGGGTGTTAGTGAATTATAGAAGTTGTATGGAGAGAATTGGTAAAGAAAGTGGCAAGAAGCAAACTGCAAATTTCTAAGGTACAGTATTATCGCATGTGGTGTACCGCACACCCCAACATAACGTTAAGGTGTACCGGCATGTACAGGGGTGTACCGGCACTTATCAGGCAACATGTACCGGCACATGTTCAGTGGTGTACTCTGGGTGACATGTGTGCCCCAAAATGCCTGCATCGTTATGTTTTTGTGTATTTAAGCCCGAATTCGTACACCGATAGTTTAGGAACCTTATTAAATGATTAAGAGAGGTTCAAATAAGAATTAGAACTCGACGAAAACGTAGCGTACCTCGCCGCCGAGGCGAAGTGAAGCTTCGCCTCGGCGATATTCGTTGAGTGTGAATAAGTCTAGGAAGTAAGTTAAGATTATGCGATTACGTAGGCAATTAATATTTGCCGTATTCGATTGAGTTGTAGGTTAAAAAGCAAAGGCGGGAAAAGTGTGGAACTGTGCTCAAGT
The DNA here is from genome assembly GCA_016808115.1 of Tetrastigma voinierianum. NCBI lineage: Eukaryota > Viridiplantae > Streptophyta > Magnoliopsida > Vitales > Vitaceae > Tetrastigma > Tetrastigma voinierianum. The sequence continues at coordinate 84,420 of JAEQBH010007913.1, read as the reverse complement.
TTAGCAAGCATAGTGTTCTAAACTCATTTTCCAAATACTAGTGTATTATTATTATAATTATAAACTGTTTTACACTGGTATTTCATGGTTTTGAGTTAAACCATTTTTCAAGCAAGCGAGTAAGCAAATGGTTTTGAATAATTAAACCATTTTACAAGCAAGCAAGCAAGTGAGCAAATGGTTTTGAATAATTAAACCATTTTACAAGCAAGAAAGTAAGTAAGCAAATGGTTTTGAATAATTAAACCATTTTTCAAGTAAGCAAGCAAAAGGAAAATTTGTGAAAACAAGGCATTCCCTGGGCTTCTCTAAGCAAAGAAACTGTCAGAGGTATTCGGCACGTGCACTGGTGGTGTTAGGGATTCATATATGCATTGTAGATTTGCCTGGTCGACAAACTTAGGTCATACATCATGCATTTAAAGGAGACCGTGGCACGTACAGAGTATATAAGGTTATGAGCTCTAACTAAATTACAAGTGATGGCGACCTAGGTCAATTCCACCATATTCACGGAAAAGGTGATACTGACAAAGGTCCTTCCAAGACGGCTGAAAGCACAGTTCCCGTGGTTCACTAGGTACAAAGAAGCAAAAATAGGGCCTCTGGTTGATGTTTTATAAGCATAATATACAGCTTTCTTGAAAATCAACCATTGATTCCTCTTGCCGCCCAGCTTCCTGAGAGTTTTAAAGCAAACTATTGAGCCCAGCCGCCGCTAGATTAAAACGACCTACGAGCTAAGCTCCTGCAGTGGCCTTTCTTGGGCAAACGGTTGAGCCCAGTTCGTTTTATTTTTCAAAGATGCACTGAGCTAAGGCCTCAGATTTATAAAAAGTTTTGAGAAACTTTAAAGCAAAGGGCTCAGGAAAGGCAGAAACTTTTCAAGCAAGCAAGGGAAATTTTGAGAAGTTTTATAAAATTCTAAGCAAGCAAGCAATAAGAGTTTTATAAGCCTTTAAAAGTACAAAAGCAAGCAAGCAAAGAAAAGTTTTAGAAACTTTTAAAGCAAGCAAGTACAAAAGCAAGCAAAGAAAAGTTTTAGAAACTTTCAAGCAAGCAAAGCAAAGTAAAGCTCCTGGAAAATATTTGTAAAAGAGAGTTTTACATTTTGAGATGTTTTCCGGAAAAGCAAAACCTTTATGTGCTATTACACTCACCGAGCCTCGTTTTAGCTCATTATTTTGTATTTAAAACTATTTCCTGTGCATGGTACGCAAGACGTGAGCATGATAGATTTCCTCCCTATTATCAGACAAGTGCTGTAAATTAAGAATATTATGTAAGAAAAGACTTGAATAGTATAATGGAACATATGTATGCATAGAGTAGTTTTGTGAGAATGTGTTAGTATGTCAAGGCCATATTTGGATATGTTGTAAATTGATGTATATGTGGATTTGAACAGGCCATGCAAACGCTATGCCGAAGCTTTTTTCTCACAAGATTTTACCAAATCCTAAGTTATAACAAAAGAAAAATTTTGATAGAGGTTTTAGCAAGCAATACGCTTCGCTTCACAGAGTTTCTAGTCGTTAGAGGTAACTACTGGGATTTCAGGAGTGGCCACTTCTGCACACCCGCTATAGGGGCGAGGGTGTGTCGACCCCTTCCTAGTGACAAGAAATTGCCTGCACTCCACAAGAACCTCGCGCCCAAGCTCGTCGACGACAAGTTACCATGAAGCTAAGCCGCTAAAAACCGATGAAACCGATTCAAAACGGTTATAAAAATTTTCACTTTTCTATCAAAATCACACCTTTAGATTAACAGTAAATCCAAAGAACAGAACGACCGCACTGGTCATTCGAAATACAAAAATCACCTGATATAAAAATACACTCCTAATATTTTCCAAAATCCAACTCAGCAATCATAAAGCTCGGGTCCTCATCAAATATACATAAGAATCAATCCAACATAATTTCATCGCAGAACCCGTTTTTCTCAAAAACCATGCTTTTGTGCTATTTTACAAAAGATATTACATATACAAAATGCCTCATTTTTAATCCCTTTACTACTTTTACTTTACACCTTATCTTATATATAATCACAACACTCGCTTCAGGGATCGAGAATCCTGAAAGGCCATGTTCGTACGCAGGATTAAGGTGATTAATTTCAGACTTGGATCGTAATCAACTGCCGAACTAGACCGACAATTTAATACAGCCTCCCGTGTTTGGTACAAATAGACAAAATTATGGACTTTTATCCTCTGCTTTGGTACATAATTCCGACTAAGGTGGTGTTTGTTTTTTTACTTAATGTCGAATATAACTTTTCGAGCTTAATACCAATAGCATTTAAATATTTCACATATTGTTATGTTTTTTAACACAGTAGCTTAGTAGGATGACAACAGATTCGGATATTTCTGGTCTCAGCCCAAATTCCTCATTCTTAATGGCACGTTTAATTTAATTTTAATAAGGTTTTTACAGGCTCAGTTTATTTTCTCAAATCCCATACGGTTCAGTATTATCAGAAAACCCGGAAAATTAGAAATTTTTAAAATGGAAAATGTTAATAAAAATAATAAATTGTCATAGTGGTTCGAAAGCCTAAAATTTCAGATCTCATATCTAAACGAATCGCGCCGCAAATTGCCTCGTGATTTAGTGACCTGGTAAGTTTCGCTTCGACTATGAGACAAGCTGCAAATTTTTCCGATTTTGGGTGATAAGTTGCCGCGATTCTTCAGTGACTAGATTTTTACTTAAAAATCTCAAAAGTTAGAAATGGTTTCGGGCTAAGTTCATTTAAAATAAAGTGAACTCGAAAAGAAATAAATTGTTTTTAAATGGGCCCGAATGAAGCAATATGAATCATGTATCCCAAATAATAATATTAAGCCCCGTCCGATTATATTTTAAAATAATTTTTTATTATTTTATTTTTTATACTTTAATATAAATAATAATGATTATTATAATGTTTTTTAACAAATACATTTATCTAATATTATTATTATAGTTAATGATAATATTATTAATAAATCTTTGCTTAAATTTAGTTTACACATCATTTTTTTAGAAAACTATGTGTGGCAATATTTTGCTCTAGTTTGAACCCTGGTACAATACTTACCCAAAGAATGAAAACCACATTAGTAATAACCTCATCTTCACTTCAATTTATCCCATTTAGTCATCTCAAAGATCTACCAAACGCCGCACTTCACCACTCTGTCCAAAATTACCATCCCTCTCGTCTCCGCCTACCAAACACCTAGCCTAAAGGCGTCTTTCGGAGCCTCTGCGATCCGCACACAGAAAAACAGTTTAAAATAGAAAACCGTGGAGCCAAACCGGTCGCTGGGGCGAGTACTATAAGTTCCCAAATGTTAGTCGTCAGATGTACCTCCCAATATGAAAATCAGATATAAAATGGTCAGGGAAACTGGCATGATGAAAATCCAGGCTTACATGAAAACCATTTCAAAATCTGCGTTGAAAACTATTTCGTTGCTGAAAACGCTCTAAAACTATTTCATCGCTTAAACCTGCTTCAGGCGACATTCAGCGTTATACTGAAATCCACACCAAATCCACTGGGCCTGGTCAAATATTCTGGGACGTGATGCCACGAAACCTCTGACCTCGGCACGTAGGTGAAACTTTAATACTCACCCGCCTAATATATCCCGTGAATGACCGTGGATCTCTATAAACATAATGAACTTGAACTAAAATGCCCTTAGATGGAACCTCTAACCAAACCTCATCGCTTACGTATTTCAAGTCAGGCGGCGCTTAACTATATACCTAATGTGCAGAGGGCTGATCCCCATTTATATAAATATATACTATATCTAACCCCCAATTGCCGACTGTGCAATATATTATCATATTATCCTATAACCTTACTATGCAATAACCGAACATGAATCTGACCTGAAATGAGTTATGCCGCATCTAGGTTTTGCTAAAACTGTCAAACTATTTTTAAATATCGAAACGAATCCTTTCTACTGAAAGATAACAAGGGAGGTAAAAAAATGCTTTATAAATCATACTTTCTGAAGAATTTACATAAACTGGTAATTCAAACACCCTCATGGAAAAAGACTTTTAGCACTAATCTTTCACTTTATCTCCTTTCTCTAAATTGTCACACCTAGATTCCATTGATGTCAAACTACACAATCCACATGAATACAGAAATGTCTCGCTCAATCAAGTGAACCATGTACACAACACAGGTTTTCTCAAAGAGACTTGTATCAAATAACTTCGATTCTAACAAAACCTTTACGTGCTGAAGTCCCATTCGACAAGGACATCGATAATATGATGAAACAACTAAAAATGTCCCCACATTAACAGTCCCATAAAAATCCATTCCTGCTTTTAGCAACTTTGACTAAAGGGACTTTCCATGTAGTCCTTAAAACACCCGAAACATTTCAAAATTCTGGTCTCGACCCGTCCTGGCCATAACTCACCAACCGACCATCCGAAAATGTCCCAATCCAGCCTGACCGGTCCGAACATAGTCTCAAAATTCTAAAATTCCTAAACCCGCCTGCACTTGGGACTGAAGCTACGACCTTCACGCCTAAAAATTCCAAGTCATTATTATCGCGAGTCAAAAATAACACAAATAGGCACTTACCTCTTGAAGTGTGACGAAATGCTGTTGCACCACATGTAGCCGCCGTATAGACCAACTCCTGTCTTCGCCCAATAATCCCACTATCCATTTCCTGCAACTGGAAAGGTTCAAAAGAAAAACATAAATAAAAATCGCCTCTCCTCTCTCTAACTTCTAAATTGGCCCGTCTCATTGGACTTTTATTCTTTTATTTATTTATTTATTATTATTATTATTATTTTCATATACGATTATTGCCTCATTAGGGTCCATTTCTACCTCCCGTAAATTTTATTTCTTTTCGCCAATTATTTTAAATGAATCCTAATCAAGCCATTTTTCTCGACTTCCGAGATTTTCAGATAAATCTCATCCCCGAAGTCCTCGACACTTATCACCTTAAAATTGAAAATATCTGGCTCTGCCTGACTAACTTAAAATTTTCCTCGGTTATTAGATTTCTCGCGAGATCGAATTTAACGGCCAAGCAAACTGCTTCGTCATCCAAGATCTAAAGAATTTTCTAGCTTTTCGAACCATTATGGTAATTTATTATTATTATCCTTTAAAATTCCATAATTGAATTTCACCCTCCACTTTCCCTTTTAACGTAAAAAGTGCCACAATTTTGAAAACTTTATGTCTACCCTAAAACAACTTTCAAAATTCTGGCAGGCACTAAATAATTAAGGAAGCCCTCGTGCACATATGCGACCATTACCTACATACCGTACACCCTTCGATCTAGGGCGTTATAGCATTAATGTTTCATATAGCACTCATATATACATGTAACATGAAGGAAAATGCATCGATGATCATATTTGATATGCAATGTCACACCACGCCGAGTCGGGATGTGTGGGTGCATGGTACCGTTATTCATCATTCTTAGTGAATGAGCAGAGTTCTAAATGGGACAACGCTCCAAAATCGACCCCACTTGGGCTGTATAAAATAATAATATAATAAATCATGTGTGTTTAGCGGCTAAGACGGGGGCAGACTTCTGGTGAAAGACCTAAATTTTATTCTCGTTGGGACATATGTATCCAATGATGAAAGTTTGTGAAAGTACCTGAAAAGCGCTGCGGCTTCTCCGCAGTTGAGACCCCGAAAATTCGCAACCCAAATAAACACACGAGATTTGATACATTAAAATTTGAAGGTTGTCTAATGGTTTAAGTCATTAGGTTAAATACTAATATTTAGTTTCACACTTGGCAATCAAGTAAAGCGGGGAGCTTCACAATTTAGTCAGCAAGAGGCCCATCTCATGTAATAATACTTTAACATTTGATATAATGTTGCATAAATTGTATGAAATGTGATTGATGTTTATGTATGCCATTACATGTGCATTTTAGGAGGGGAGTAGCCCTTGTAGAAAAAATTTTCTACTGGGCATTGCTCACCCCGTTGTGGGACCCCCTTTTAGGTATAGGGGGTGTACAGGGAGACGATGCTCCGACGAGGCTGTGATTACGAAGAAGGTCGACATGTGGCCTTGACAATACTTTTGTAAAAAGTATTTATGTAAAAAGAATTATAATTAAATTCTTTTGACTATTGTATAAATAGTCGTATAATTATGAAAAGAGTGTCGATCGAACCCATGACTGTCATCAATCACACTCATATTTTTGATTTAAATATGAATGAATGGGTCCCAGTAAAGGGACGTATTGAGATGGTAATGGGTAAACTATATTAGAACAAGCTAGTTTTAATATATGTTCTGTATAAGAGTGTTGAAATAAACTCTTATGGATTACTGTTATACAAGTTGTATGTCAAGGAGCTCCCTAACAAGTGAGACTCGCTTGATTTTTTATGGAATAATGGATCTCGATAAATGGGACACAACCACGCCAGATCGTGTAATTCGGAATCCATAGGATTTCCACAGTGTTGATTTGCAAAGGTCAACTGACCCTTGAATTAGGGGTGTCACATATATTTTATGTACATTTTTGTGACGCCCCGATTCTTAGGGGTCCCGTTGACCACCATCAACCTGAGGAAAGCCTATGTGTCTCATATCATGAGACCCATACATGAGTAAAAATGGCCACATTGGCCTACACTTTATACTCACCAAAAATATATCTAACCATGTTTACAATAGTTTCAAGAAAGAATATGACTATTTTAATAATACAAACATATATTAAAATTAAAATTCTAATACATGTTTTACAAAATATATATCATAGCCACAATCCCATTTCTTCTTAAAAGCTACTTAATGAGCTAGCCTTCCCGAACACCCCTATGTACCCGGGAAGGGCTTATCCTAACACGGGGTGAGCAATGCCCAATAGTGATAATCTCCTACATGGGTTACTCCCCACCTAAGTGCACATGTAATGGCAACCAAACACATTCAAGTAAAAGCATATATGTTCCTACTCAAATGTCTACATGAAATGGATGAGAATGTGACTCACCCTTTCCCACTTCTCGAGCCCTCACTAACTCTCTCACGCATGCCTAAGCCAAGTGTGAGAAAACACCGTTTTCAAAACAAAAGGTTTTTGTTCTCGAAAACATACTACCGAAGCCTTGGTGAAAATCTATTAGATTAACCCTCCGAGGTGGAATCATAGTACTCTCCAAATGGGCTACGGGCCTCTCTCGACATGAACCGGCTTGACAACTTCAAGTACTTCGAAAATCTTCCTTTGAAATTCCTTTCACACCATTTTCCTTTTTCTTTCATGTCATGCACTCACACCTATTGTTCTAGGTTACCCCGGTGCATATGAAATGCATTATGCCATTTTCATACAACACATGCCAATATATCAACTACGATATATTGACAAAACTACATACTAACCTACATGCTATTTATTCATAGAACAACATCAAAATTACTCACACGGGCTAATAAACAATTTAATTTCCAATGTTCATACTACAAATTATATTTAATATTAATCAACATTATGGTTAAATACATTAAATTCCATGCATTAACAATTCCTTTCCGCACACACTCCAAGCCATTCATTTTAAGCAATATTATGAAAACAACATACATGGACAATTTCCATCCAACCATCAACCTGGACTGTTTTAACACTCCTAAACAAAGACATGGGTCAGTCCGAACCGCCTAAAAATTCCAAAGATTCGGTCCCACTCCGGGAGGATCAGAAAACTCACTCCCGCCTATTTTCGCCCCAAACACTCCAACCACAATTTATAACACACATCCAAGTCTCAAGGACCATTTTCAATCCGAGATTAGTCCCGGATCCAAAACTGTCCTAGACTTCAAAGATGCAAATCCCACTTTGGGATCGACCAAACTACCACTCACGCAATCTCATTCTATCCAAACCGTTTTATCGCTCTAAACGTAAAATAAATCAAGTAGAGAAGACCCTTACCCTGAGTTATCAAACTCCACAAACCTAAAATTACTGCCAGAGCCCTCTTTGCAACAGAGCAACTTTGCTTCTTGCCTCGTCGAAATTCAACTACCCGATTGTCAAACAGAGAGAATGACTTTCTCTCCTGAAACTTATTCTTCCTCCATCATGATTCCATCCCCAAAAAAAAGAGAAGATGTTCTTTTCTCTTTTCACTTATTCCCTTTTTTGTCCTCATTGCCATGTACATGTCTACCTTCTAATTGGCCGGGACAGATTTGGCCCCTTATCCTCTTTATCCACCTTACTTTGGATTTTCATCCAATGGCATCATGCCATGTGTCCACCCATGGCCCACACTTGAGCTCATGTTTGACTAATTCTACACATGACACGTGGCACTCTATGAGCCACTCAAAATGTGCCAAGTGTCCTGCACCTCTCTCGGTGCCTCGAAAAACGTGAAATACCGACTTTCTCAGAATTCGACGAAATTTGATGTGGTAGCTAGATTTTGCAAGACGATTCCAACAGTGAAGTCCGTTTCATCATCCGAGATCTAGAAAAATTCTGAATTTTGACCGAAATTACCATTTTACCATTTTCCAGAAAATTAGAATTTTCTCGGGTTTTACAATTTTAATTCTTCATTATTTGCTCATATTTAACTATTTCTTCAATTTTATCTATTATTATTATTATTATTAGAGTCGTTCATCAAGCCCTTTCACCAACCCATCATGTCTAACCCATCTACTTTAGGCCCAACCCATATACCTTAGGTCCAACTCATCTACCTTAGGTTCAAGCCCATTAGTTATCCCAACTCATCCACTTTAGGACCAACTCATCTACCTTAGGTAGGCTATGTGTGGATCTAAGGCGAATTAAATTCACAACATGAATAATAAGATGCCCCATGCCGATAAAGGCAATTTCGTGTTCAAAAGTAATGGTCTAGTAATTAATTGCAGACGTTTGATAAAGGATTCAACAAACCCATTATGAGTATGAACATGAGCAATTGAGTATTGAACGTCTATTCCAATGGACATACAATAATCAAGGAAGGCTTGAGATGAGAATTACCGTGATTATCAAGACGACTGCCTTGATAGGACGTATTAGGAATTGTGCAATCGTGTCGAATTATTTGGGCTAGTAATCTAGAAAATGAAACATTCCGAGTAGAAAGAACGTGATACATGAGACCATCTAGTGGATGCATCAATTAAACCATAAATCTTAAAAGGTCTACTAGGTGGGTGAATAGCCCACAAATATCCCATTGAATACGTTCTAGAAATGTAGGGGATTCAAACGCAATCTTTGTAAAAGATGGTCTAATAATTAATTTGCCTTGAGAACAAGTAGTACAACTAAAATCATGAGATTTTAAAATTTGTCTGCTCGTTAATGGATGCCCGTTAGAATTTTGAACTATAATCGCATCACAAAGTCCCTAAAATCTAAGCCGCTCATGCCACAATAAAATGTTTCGGGTCATTGAACTTTTCGTTCATGACAACATTAGATTCAAGAGGTATAATAGTTGTTTGATATATTCCATATGATGAAGAAACTTCAATTGCTAAAGATTTGTTCTTGCTCAAGAATGAGTAAATACTATTTCATTATGATTCATAGTTTCAATGTAATATATCTATCTCAGCAAATATCCTTGAAACTAAGTAAATTTTGATTAGATTTATTATAATAAAGGGCATCATCAATTTGAAACTTGGTGTCATTAAGAAGAACAATAATAGCTATTTAGTAGCCTTTAATTAGGTCAACGGGACCTGAGATAGTTTGAACATTAAATGGAACTAAAGTTAAGTTTGAAAAGTATTTCTTATCATGTAAAACTGTGTGAGTTGTGGCATAATTAACAAGACATGCATCTCCGGGAGAATGATTCATATATCTTCAAAACAAAGACAAATTTTAAATAGAAGTACTCAGTTTGTATTAAATATGTAATAAAAGTAACATAATAAGCATATATGTTAATCATAGCACACATTGCCATCACTAATCAAATGGTCAATTTTTCCACTTGGATCTTCAAAGAAGTCAGAGATATCAAAACAAGTTAAAGGTATTGCACCATCATTATCAATGAAATTGTCATCAATTTGTTTGTTAGCTTCTTGGAGGGAGACTTGATAAGGATCATCAGGATCCATTGTCCCTTTACCATTAATAAAGTTAGTCTCAATTTGGTTACCTTTTCCTTTAATGGAGGCTTGATAAAGGTCAACCAAATGCTTGGCCATACGACAGGTACGTGACTAGTGACCTTTCATTCCACATCTATAGCATTCAATCTCATAAACAATTTTGTTATGTGGCCCAATTGCCTTTCCTAGTAATATTTCTAAATGATTAAGCTTCTGGTTATTAGATTTATTTTTCTTATTGTGAGGTTGATTATAATCACCTTGATTCCAGGAAATATAGTGACCACAACTACAGCCTCGACCTCGTCCATAAAAATATCCACGCCCATGCCCATGCCCACGCCCACGTCTATTAGTTTGAATTGTGGCATTGGCTTCAAACAATGATATAGATCCAGTAAGGCGAGATTGGTGGTTTTTTAATAACAATTCATTATTTTTCTTAGCTACAAGGAGACATGAAATTTACTCAAAATATTTGGTTAAACGATGCTCTCTATATTGTTGCTATATGAGCATATTACAGGCGTGAAAAGTGGTATATGTTTTCTCAAGCATGTCCTCATCTGAGACCTTTTCTCCACATAATTTTGGGCTCGTGAGCTAATTTTGAATTTATGTTGAGTTATAGTCACTAACCGACTTACAATCTTGTAGTCATAAATGAATCCAATCATAATGGGCCCTTGAAAGTATTACAGTCTTTTGAAGGTCATACTGTTCTTTCAAACTTTTCCAAATTATCAATGGATCCTTGATCGTAAGATATTCACTTTTGAGGCCTTCATCAATATGATTGCGAAGGAATATTAAAGCTTTAACGCGATCCTTATAGGATGCGGTATTTCCTTCTTTGATAGTATTTCCAAGATTCATAGCATCCAAGTGGATTTCAGCATCCAATATCCATGATAAATAATTCTTGCCCGAAATATCAAGGGTAGCAAATTCGAGCTCGGTTATATTAGTCATTTTTTGAAATAATTAACAGTATATGAATAAAGTGAAAATTATAACTTAATAACTTAAAATTTAATAATAATATATCTAAGTTAAAGTGTTAATGTTTTAAAATGAGAACTTAAGGGCTATGGTTCAAATTTCCTCATTCTATCACAAAAAGAATAGTGCATATTTTCTGCTATTAATCAATGACAGAAGAAATCTTTATCAACTTAGATTTTCATAACTTTTGTGTTGCGATCAACCCATTCAATTTTATAGCTTCTAGGTATAAAATTTTCTTCATAAAAGAAAGAAAAGGAAAAAGGAAAAATACATACTCAGAATACCTTACTGGTTTTGTGACTTTGTCTGTCTGAGCTCTCGTATTGATAACGTGTTATAAAGAATGAAGAAATGAAGAGAGAAACTGAGAGAAGCAATAGAGAACTCTAAAGGTCCTTATTCTCCTTATCTTTCATTATAAGGGATCTCATATATATAGGTCCCATTAATACAAGAATAAGTACATCCATAATGCATTCAATGAGAAAATGTGTGGTCATTCGCATTTTTCAATGAATTATTTATAACATCATCAACTTTATTTTTTAAATTTTAATTGGGCGTATGAAACTCAATCATAATGGTCACGCATTCGAAAGCGGATTTTAAGTCTACAAACCCATGTTCATTTGATAAAAAAGTTTGAAATTTAGAAAACGGAACATCTTCTGTCATTCCTAGTTCTCCGGTCAAAGTTTGACATTAATAATAATATGATGCTGTCACCATAAAAAGAAGAATGCCATACCAAACAAATGAAATAAAATAGAGAATAAATAATTCCTTCCTTCCCATACACCACTGAATCGACTCATATGTAGTCAGTTTTGAAGAAAAAAATTAAATAGAAAGGGGCCACTAATCGTAAAAAAGAAGTGAACAAACGTTTAGGTTAAAAAAATGTTGAATTACCATAAGTGGCATAAATATTAATTGTCATATTTTATAAGAGCATTGAAAATGTTGGGTAGGAATGGAAGGCCTATGAGTTTATAAGCATGGACAACATCTAATTGGTGTGAGGTTTTTTTGGAAGAAAAGCCTAAAAACAAAACCATGAGGGCTTAGACTCAAAGTGAGCAATATCATATAAATGTGGATGGGGAAGGGTCCATAAAGTTTTCAACAATTTGTGTCATGAGGTTTTCCAGTACAAATAAGACACACGAGACCACAACACTCCACCTTAGCTCTCATTTTCTTCAATCATACCAAGGTTTCCACAACACCATATGAACCACTCCCGCCATTTGTAAGCAAAAGATTGGTTAGCAAAGAAGTGACACCTTAGTGATCTGCATCTGTAGAATTCTCTTGGCTAGGGAATTTCTCCACCTGTACACACCTTTGCTTACAATCTCCACCTCAATGAGATCCTCCCTCATTACTCCTTACTTCCTAACAAGTTCATTAACATGCTCTCTGAACATCATATTTGGGTTTTTCAGCCACTCATTTGCTTAGCATAATGCACCTCTAGAACACCATAATAAACCCCATGGAATCCCATACCAATACAATCACATGGGCACACAAAATCATGAAAGTGGGCCACATGCAGCCAGCCATCCTCACATGGAGGTCTCTCACCGCTCACATGTAACACCACATCCACCTTTTGTTTCTCTCTCTAGTCCTTGCACCTAGCAACTTCAACTATTTTTCCCATTCTAATAAAAACAATAACCTCAAAAGGATCCCATTCTCCTCTTCCTCTGGTTTATTTCTCAAACCCATTTGGTTATACTCATCAGAGAGCCTTCTTCTACCTGAACCTAAATCATAACAACAATTCCTAGTTGATGTCCTACCATCAAAGTGCTGAAGTCGCGAAATTTTCTTAAGAAAATCAATACCCTCGTGATATCATCATCATCACGCGATATCAACCCTCTGAAGTTTCAACCCTGGATCCTCCATATCTCCACCTCGTTTTCATCGTTTCAACTTTCTGATAACCAGCATGCCTTCATTTTCCTATAGTTACAAATTATCTACAAATCAACATCGATGGTTACGCCTTCAATCCAACTGTATAAGAATTAAGAAACTAGCTTAATGACTCTTAACCTTCCACCTTCATAGGAATGAGTTAATGAACATCTTCACCACATTGAACTACTCCTCCAATGTCGAGGAAGACGCTTTCATAGTTAACTTAAAAAATTGGTTTGATAGAAACGAACTCAAGATCTCTTACAATGACTTTATTACACCCCAAAGTAGTCCCATGCACGACATGCATGACCAGACAAAAGCAAAGAAACCTTTTGATCCTTCTTTTGTCTCAATCCTCCATTACAGAGACCTTCACACCATGCCCCACTACAGAGTTCATCATCTTCCTCTATTTGGACATTCCCCTTCTCTCACACCATAACCATAGAGAAACTGTTAGAGAAGTGCTATAAAGGCAATCACAATTAGCACTTATTGTACGCACAACATATTATTTAATATGAAAGGCTTCTTCACTAATTTGATATTCATACGCTCAATTGATATAGATCTTTAATCGAATTAATGAGTCCACATATATATAACATAAGATGAATGAAAATTCACATGACTCATGATACCAAGATTCCTATCATGTGCAATTATGTTAGTGTGGATGCTTGCTAAGAGTATTGGCACGTGAGACAAGACATGAGACAATCATATGGATCATCCTGCTGAATGTAGATAATTTGGCTCTCATCATAGTTAATGGCAAATGATCCTAGACTGAAAGGTTATTATATTCTGATGCTGATTCTGGGGACTTTCAATTTCAATTCATGTTGCATTTTAGAGGTCACTCTTTGGATGAGGATTAGGTATAGTTTGAGGTGTTCGAAAGTAATTGAGTAGCCAACAAAGGATTCACCACTCCCAATAGAGGGAGGGCATACCTAAGGCTTATTGTTAGAATCATTACTCAGGAATCTCTTACTAGAGTGAAAATGCCTCAAGGAGTGTCTTCAAGTGCGTAACTGATGATTGATGAATCTGCGGACAAGATCAAATATCACTTGGACTAGGTGTGGCATAGTTAGTCTAGTGGGAGCTACACATTGTCCATGCTATGAACCAAGTAGCGTATAGATTGGTATAAGGATGAATTGCAAGGTATTTTTCTATGGGAAGGGTATGCAATGTAATTCACCGACTCTCCTGGCCAACTGGGGGTTGCTAAATTCCGCTCTTGACTTGCTTGATTCAATAGTTGAATCAAGTGGCCAACATAACAAGAAACTAATAGGTCACACACTTAGAAGAGTGTGAGGCTGATATGAAATGGATTTGGATGTGATCCAAATATGAGGGAGTTTATTCTCGATAATGGAATGTCATCGGATTAGTAGAATCCCAGGTTTGAAAGCCCTCACTTATAGAGATAATGTGCTCAGCTTCCTGGGCTAGGGTCGTGAAGGAACACGCTATAACACATGGGGATGTGTGTAACCTATCATCACTTAAGGTGAGGGGTATTTTTGTCATTTCATAGGTTAGTGTTTTCCTATGAAAGAAACATTATGGAAATCCCTAAGAATACCTTTTGAAGAGTGTTCGATACTTTAAAGAGAAAAAGCCATTTTGTTCTCTCATCTCCAAGAAGGTGTTCTAGAGTTTAAGAGACCCAGGTTTTTGGCTCCCTCTTCAGATCGGGACTTAGCTAGCACCGAGACCATTGCCTTGGAGGTTGTCGGCTCCACTCTTCATGTGGATACTGTTGGAGGCAAACCTAACACTTGGTTCACTTCAGTCTAAAACTGCCTCGACCACTAGCTCGATTTTTGGAACCGACACAAGGTAATCTCGTACCCTTCTTTATCAGAGAACCATTTGATGGCGCTACGGGTCCTTTGGACGGGGTTTTTATTATTATTTTTTCCAACTGGATTGGCATGTGTTGCCACCACAAAACCCTTTAGCAGTATCAGAGCAACCTCAGGTGCATCAAAACTCCGCTCATTGTCAGAGAATTTGCGCTATACCCATGTTTTCAAAGCTTTGAAAATGAGATTTTTCGCTTGAAAAGGTGTAGATCTATGTTGTTCTTAATGTATATGTTTCATGAGATGATATAGATGGTTGATATGAAGAAGAAACACTTAAGGGATAAAGTCCCAAAGATGGGATTTTACGAAAATCCCATCGCCGAAAACCCAAAGAACGCCGCGACATTATTCAAATGAACCCAAAAAACGTCGTGATGTTGTGACGTTGTAATGTTAAGAGATGATGTGACATAACATGATGTGATGTGACATGACATGACATGACGTGATGTGATGACATGACATTCAATTTGAACACTCTAACATCATGACATGCTAACGCTATGACATTCCAATGAACTAAGTATATGTGGTTTTCGAACCCCCCAACGCTGCGACGCCAGTACCACCGTGCCTTGTTAAATTCCTTTTTTTTTTTTTTTTATTGATTTGCACAAATTTTGAACACGCTACTCTTATGTGTTTGAAATAGAAATGTGGGAGTTAAAACTGAACTGTTCAACTTTAAAATTTCTGTAATCCCGGGATTTCAAACCATATTAAAATTACCTACGATATTTTTGACAAAACGCCCTTTTGGAAATCTTTCACTCAAGAGTCGACCTGTGATTACGGTTCCCCATGAGTTGAATCGACTGCTGCCCATGGAGTCGAACCAATCGAGAGTTAAATCAGGTTTATGATTCAAGAAGTTGAACTGGAGATCTCAAGCTGTTGAATAGGAATTGTTAACGTGTTGAATAGGGGTCATTGTTCAAGTGTTGAATAAAATGAATATGGATCAATTTTATTTTAAGTGTTGAAAAACCTTTTTAATGTGCTTTTGAAATCATAGGATACCATTAACTTTAACTTTCAATGGATTGCAATAGAGAATGCATGTTTAAGGGTATATGTTAGCATGATGGATGATTATGGACGTTGCCCAATGATGATTGAGCATACGACATATGATTATTATTATTTCTGGGTAAATAGGGCATGTGTGTCCTTGCCTCTCTCTAATTTCTCTATGTACTTATCTTCTCATCTAAATCCCCCTCAAATGTAACTTGAGGATATTCTTATTAAATGTATGTAATTTGATTACATAAGATTAGGATAAGTTGGTGAAGATGCAGAAGGAGAAAGAAGTATGGAGAACGTACCAAGAAAGAAGACCTTGAAGATTGTAAATTTAATTTATTTTAAGGATTGTAATAATCATGCATATCCCTATGTTTAACCTAGTTAATTCCATTATGGCTCATGGAATTGATTTTAGAATATCCATAATCATGCCATATAGTTAGAGTAACTATCCTTATAATTTCATGAGATGAATGGATAAAGCATGCTAATGAAAAGATGAGACTTATCTAAAGAAAAGCCCTCCATTATTAATATTAAGGCTAATGTCTTCCACTAATATGGTGTGAACTAGAGCCTCTTTTAGAGAATGAGGTTGTTAGGTAAACCTAAGCCTTCCTAATACGCGCGACATAATCCTATCAATGCACTGGAAGTTTTCCCACAGGTCACCTTAACTAGACTCATTAGCTTGCAGGAAAACCCAAGGTTAATGCTGGATTAAAATGCAATCGGTACATAAGTTGTACATATCATGAGTTAATAACTCAGTGATAGTGCACAAATCAACAGTTGATAGCACTGGATTCGATAGTTGCATCTGATTGCAATTGGTATAATTATTTATCCAAGATGGCTTGTGTTTGACTTATTTTTGCATAAACCAAATCGACTTGTCACTCTCAGTCTCATTAGAGACTGTTTTACAACAATAATGCTAAAACTGGACTCATTCAGTCTTTGAAGACTGTTCTTTCTTTTTCTGTTGTTTGTCTTAAAATAATATAATTTGAAAATTAATTTGGTCTATTAAATCACTGCAAGTGCATAGGTCATACAAGTAATGCTAATCGTTAAGTCTAGATATCGCATCTTACTGTGGATTGAGCAAAATTTATGTGATCAATCCACCCCTACTACTCAGATCCTCACATCCCGAGCTTATAAATTTACTGAATTAAAAACTAAAAATAAAAGTAGTTTAAAACAAAAAGGAATCAAAGTGTTTCATTGAGAAGTAATAATTACTGGGAATGGGATCAGTACCTTGACTATCGATTTGCAAATGGTTCTAAAAACAACTCTGTTTTAGGGTTTGAAAGCTGGAATGCCTCATGACACAATACATTTCTCTATTTGTAACACCATGTTCCTAATCCAGGTCAATAGGTATAAATAGGTACTTCATAGGATTTGATCCTCTTAAGACGGTTGTTTTTCCTTTCCAAAGATTTCCATAACCATTTCTTAGGATCGAAAATAGCTTTTTCCCATGTACAAGATGATACAAGCCTCTATAATGCACCTGCACTCTATCCCAATCCATTAGAATGCTCACATTGATTAGATCTAAGCTAACACGGATCTAGATTATTCCCTGACGTGAATTCTAGCGAAACTCTAAACATTAAACTGATAAATCAATAGGTGGTCCGTGTGCCTCGGGAACACACTTTTGTTGTCAACTAGAAGGGAACCTTGAAGTCAAAGGTTAGAACAATCACCAGTGACTTATCATAGTAATGAGTTCAGTTCTAGATAATCAATCTAGCATACCCCCATGTGACTGCTCTTAACTCTCAGTCATCCATCTCTGTGTCACGAAGAGGGATTCCTATGAATTAGAGCAAGATACAGCTCTTTTATGGGTATACTTGACTGATGCACAAAACAATTCACTAAGAGCAGTACAAGTTATATAAATTCAATCCCCAAACCCAAAAACATACATTTTAAATACTACAAAATTGATTATTAGAACACTAATCCATTCCCAACAGGGGCTTAGCTCTCCATTACTGGACTACAACTATCAATGACTAGTTGATTAGGAAAAATCATTGAAACTACAATCGAAATTGAATAAAAATGGTTCTTTGCAAAATTTCCAGATTCTACTCAAGTTTAGACAGAAATGGAACTCAATATTCAACAATTTCAGCTCAATATTACATTTCACCAACAATTCTACTCCTAAGACAAAAGAAATACAAATGAAAGAAAAGAAAAGTCTCCCTAGTTTCTAATCTTCTTCCCGCTGCGAGAGCTAAGAAAAAGCCCCCAAAAGTTGAGCAAAAGCTCTCCCAAAGTTAGGCCAAAGCTGATGCCTAATCCCTACGAGTTTCTATTTATAAGCCCTAGAGATTGGGCCTTGAAAACGAGGCGGATAACATGGACTTCGAAAAGCTTAGATTTCTGCCCTAGCCACTAATGTCGTCGTTAATGTCAGATCGATGTCACAACATCGAGCCATATGTCGTGGACTTTAATCTAGTGTGGCAATAGTGAAATCTATCGTGGAAATTTCGTGACTCGATGCTACTCAAGAAATGTCATGGTATCATCATGGCGGCCGCAAACATTAGAGATGCAAAGGTCATGGATCGACTCGTGTCGCGACATTGCTTCAATATTAATAACTCGATGTCACAAAATCGCTTAATCGATGTCAACATCGCGAAATCTCGCCTGATCGCTTCGGGCCAGGAGTATCATACACATCGACATGCCGGCCACCTAGATCGAGCCGACATTATGAGCCTTGATGTCAATGTCACGATAGTGAATATCTGATGTCGAGACATTGGTCAGTTAATGTTTCAACCTTGGCTACCCAGATCTGATGTCACAACATTGGTAATTTATGTTCTACCCACTTCAGCCGATGTCGCGACATTGAAGTCATGTCAAGAAATTCTCCACATAATGTCGTGACATTTGAAATCCTATGTCACGACATTGATTTGATGACATGACATTGGTAAACCGATGTTGCAACATTGGAAATTTTTTGTGTTACTTCTTTTAGTCGATGTCGCGACTCTGAACTTGATGTCACGACATTCTAGACTTGATGTCACGACATTCTCCACCCGATGTTGCGACATTGGGCATTTTACCATTGTATGTTGATTTTTGCTTATTTTCTTTATATTCCTACAAAACATAAATTTGGGTAAAGACTCCATAATTATGCAATAAAATGATCTTTAAATCCTTAAATATGCATAAAAAAATAGGCTTAAAAGTAGATGAGGTTTAGACTCATCACTATTGGTAAACCTACACTAAGTGATATCGGGACCTTAATTGCATAAGATTGCAATTGGTATGAACAAGAGACCTACCTTTTTTACCCGAGATAGCTTGTTGGGTAAACCTAAGGTGATTCTCGATGATATTAGATATCAATCCGCTAGGAGAACCTCCATACAGGTTATCTTGGATAAATAGTGAGGGCTATGGATTCGTAATAAAATAGTGGGAGCCATAATGCGTAATTATCAAGCCATAATAATTTTTCATTTTAAGTTCAATCCAACATGACCTCTTTTACATCTTAGTTATAAGAATGAAACCAAATCAATGAATGCGAACAAGCAAACGATAATGGATACCAATATATTGACCGGGCCTAACTTCTTGGACTAGTTAAAGAATTTGAGAATATTTCTCAAAGAGGAAAAATTAGCCTATGTCATCACCGAGCCAATCACTAAATCCCCAACTGCTGATGCACATGAAAGTGTTTAGAAGGCATATTAAAAATGCTTGGTTGATAGTGCAAGGGCGGTATTGATTATTCACACCTCCATGTTACTTAAGTTTCTGAAGCGGTATAAGAATGTGAATGCATATTCCATAGTGGGCCATCTAAGGGAACATTATAATGAGCAGGCGAGTATTGAAACTTTAAAGTCGCTAAACTGATCTCGTTCCAAGACGGAGGATACTTCCCTGCAAGGTACCAGACCAAGACGATATAATCACATTAAGATGTTTGATCAATCGTTACCGGATGGATCCCGACCGGTATAGACTTGATTTTGGCAAGGTTACCTAATAGTTTTGTGCAGTTTATGCTCCACTATGAGACGGACCATAAAATATCTACCATACCCGAATTTATTAATGTGCATAAAATGGCTGAGGGAAAAATGGCTAAGAAGAAAGGCAAAGAGACTGCCCTGAAAGAGACTTCCTCAAAGGGTATTTGCTTCTATTGTGGTAAAGTTGGCCATTGAAGAGCAACGCAATGCCTACTTGGACAAAAGAAGAAGGTGGCATGTGATGCACCATTATCTTTGGGTATTTATGTCATTAGTGTTAATATTGTTTCTCCTAACATCATATATGAGCTATTGATGAGTGTAAAACTCATTTATGTTTTGAGTTCATTTCACATGCTATTTATAGAATTATATATCCATATTCATATAAAACTCATAACATTCTCTCTAAACTTGGTTTTGCAAGACTTTTTATGGAAAGCAAGTGATTTAGTAAGAAAATATGCAAAATGTTTCCAAAAAGAGACTAAACTGGATCTCTCATAGAGCGTCATTGGGAAGATAATTTTTCTGTACAATTTGGAGGATCAAATAGTTCAAATCCACAAAATTTTTCATTCTACATTGAAAGAGCTTTCCAACGACACCTCACACGCCCAAATTTGAGTTAAAATGAAGAAGTTATGTCCCGAACAAGTTAGAGAAGAAAAACAAGTTGCTGAGTAAAAACTATGTCTCGACATTTCCAGATCATGTCCCGACAAAGCAAGGGACAAACCAGAAATTTTGTCACAAAAAAGTTGTATTATGTCGAGACAAAGGTAGAAGACCAACTTTGTTACGACAAAGTTATATTATGTTGCAATAAAGACAGAAGACAAACTTTGTCGCTACAAAGTTCTAGTATGTCGCGACAAAGCCAAAAGACAAACTTTGTTGTGAAAAAGTTTTATTATGTCATGACATTGTGCTGGGCACCAGAATGCTTATATCGTGACTCTAGAATGCTAATGTCGCCATCATGCTGAAAAATGATATTTTCTGTAAAATGAGTATTTTGGACTATTTCCAAGCCCATTTTCACCTGAGGACAATAAATACTCATTTTTTTATTTTTTAAGAAGAAGAGATGAGGTGAGAGAAAACCTCTCATTAGGGTTTCTCTTTCTTAAACCTTCCCATTTTTTAGTTTAACTTAGGGTTTTAATTTTTAGTAGATCTTAAAGTAGTTTTAGAGCAAATTTTTATTTAGAAATAAGAGATTTTATGTTGTACTAAGAGATCCGCATTTCATTATCGGGTGAGACAAGATTGAAACTCAAATCACGATTTGTTCTCTCACTTCTTATCTTTTGATTTCTTTCTTCATTTTCCCGCTTGTTGCTTGATTGGTGATGATTGGAATCCAGTAATGGAACATTAAACACCCTCTAGGGGTGGGGATTAATTGTTGAACATTCCGATTTGCAGATTTATAGTTCATTTAGTAGGTTTGAAAACTAAATTTATACAATCGGTGCTGTTCTTATAAAGTGTTATTCTGAATATTAGTATTTTACACCCAAAAAGAGTTGTATATGTGCTGTGATTTATAGGATCCCTTTGAGTGAAACATAGATGGACTAGCAGAGAGTAAATAGCAGTAACTTAGGGGTATGTTATGCTGATATTTTTAGAATTAATGCACTCCAAACATCACTTTGATAAATCACTAGATATTTTAACCTTTCTAGACTTCCAAGGTTCCTTATGAGCTACACAGGCGTATATTTTCTCGAGTGCGCTGCACTAATTCTGGCTGGATTTATCGCCTTGAATGTTTAGATGTCTCATCTCAATGCAAAGATAGTAATACATGGATCCCGGTGTTAGCTTAGATTCTAATCAAGGAGAGAGAGATTCTAATGAATCATAGACCGAGGTACCAATTGTATCGAGAGGGCTCAGGTTACCCTATATATGTCGGGTAAGTAGTCTTACCCCAAGAAATGGTTGTAAAGTATTGGTTTTGAAAACAACCATATCTTAAAGAGGATAAAAACCTAAAATAATATTTATACTCATCGACATCGCTTAGGAATACGGTTATCTAAATAAAGGAAAAGTATAGTGTCGGAGGTATTCCAATGGCCATACTATACGCTTCGGAAAATCCAAGATTCAACTCACAAATAAAAACATTCCCTTTCATGGAAATAAAAATTGATTGTTAAATAATTATCCTATTCCTAGTGCTTCTTTTTCATACATTTGTGATTATTAGTAGTTGTTTGTTGTAGATTTAGATTACTTTTAAATAAGTTTTTATTTCGGGGCTTAAATTGATTTTAATTCATCCTATTTGGTCGCCTTAATAGTGAAGAGCCCTTATAATCGAGGGTGCTCAAATTCCTTAACAGAGATAATTCCAACCTTGGCCGGGTGTATTATATCCTAATTCCTGTGAGTCCACTTTATTACTTGTATGACCCGTGCACTTGCGGAAATGGGAAGAGTGGTTGTAATATTTTTTATTTCAATTTTTTAGTACATTTAGTTTTTAAAATCAGTGTTTGAATATTTACCACATTCACTTCCTTTTGCCATATATATATCATTTAGCCTTTACAAGTTTTTAGCGCCGTTAGTGGGGATTGGCGTGGTTCACTTTCTCTTATTTGAAGTTGACATTTCGAAGAACATGTGATTTGCTGATTTAGGCAATTTTTATTTTTATTTTTGGTTGTGATTAGTTTCTTAGCTGATTTTTTTTTTACTATTAGTATCTTATACTTTGTTTTCTTCTGTTTTTCTTCTTATTTTTTGGTACTTATGGAGGAACATTCAATAGAAGATAGATTAGCCTCCATAGAAGCCAAACTTGACTTACTTCTTCATCAATTGAACCAAAGAATTCACAATGACTCACTCATGGAGAATGGAGTATTGCCTTATCAAGGGAGTTCAAACTGTACATTTTAGGAAAAAAAAGAGTTGTCTCATATTAAGGAGCAGTTTTTGATCTACATGGAAAAGAACAAAAAGATGAATAGTCTTCATCAACAAGAATTTCCAGATTTAGATACCTTTAAGGTCAACACTAATGCTAGATTGAAAAATGTAGAAACTCAAATGGGACACTTAGTGTAAGAATTTAAGGAAAAATTCTCTAGGACCTCTCATAATATCACTTTGACAAATCCCAATGAATGCCTAGATACTCCTTTCAGCAGTGTGCATGAATTTCCTATCCTGAAACTTGTGGAAAAAGGTGAAAATGAGCTGGAAATTGAGAAGAAGGCACTCCTAACTGAAGAGTCATTAGTGGATAAACTAAAATTTGAAGAAGAAAGTCAAATGATGGCTAATGAAAACATCTTGGTGAAGATTAACACATTTACCTTCTCCATGGATTATGTGACTTGGGGCATTAAAGGGGATCTAGAAAATTCTCAAACCTCAAGCCAATCATGGATTAACGTCAACAAGGGAGAGTTCACCTTGTTTGTAGGTGAGGAGAAAGCAAAGTTCAATCTCAACCAACCATTACCTTTGATGGAGTAAGAAAAAACCATGTGCATAAAGATTCAGAATTGCTTCCATCAAAAGGGCACATGTTTGAAGAGTCCCTTATATCAATGTGCTTGAATTTGCATCACATAAAGAGGGATGTTTTGAAGAAATTGTTGTTGAACCATTAGCAACAATTAAAGGGGATTATGAGTTTATTTTCCCCATTCAAACTATGGAAGAAATCATCCTCGAAGCGAATGGTTATGAAGAGAGCGTTGTTTTAACATGGATACTTGGAAAATGGAAGCACTAATACTTTTCCAATGATTCTTCCAAAACTCTCAAAACGGAGTAGCCTCTTTTTCCAAGAGGAAGTTTTATTATGTCACAATAAAGTCAGAAGACAAACTTTGTCGCGAAAATTTTTTAGTAAGCCATGACATTGTGTTGGGCACCAGAATGCTGATGTCGTGACTCAAGTGCTGAAACAACGAGAAAGCCTTAAAAATGGCTATTTTTGGCTGTTTTCAAGCCCATTCTCGAGGATCATAAATACTCATTTTTTTATTTTTTAAGAAGAAGAGAGGTGAGAGAAAACCTCTCATTAGGGTTTCTCTCTCTAAAACCTTCCCATTTCTTAGTTTAGTCATGGTTTCGATGTTTGGTGATTCAGAGTAGTTTCTTGTGAGCAAATTTTTATTTAGAAGAGATTTCTCAGGCTGCACTCGTATAATCGTATTTAGCAATTGTTGAGACGAAGATTGAAAATCGAATCACGATTTGTTCTCTCACTCCTTATCTCTTGATTTATTTCTTAATTTTCCTGCTTGTTGATTGATTGGTGATGATTGGAATCCAATAATGGAACATTAAACACCCTCTAGGGGTTGTTGAACATTCAGATTTGCAGATTTATAGTTTATTTAGTGGGTTTGAAAACTAAATTTATACAATCGATGCTGTTCTTGTAAAGTGTTGTTCTGAATATTAGTTTTTTATACCTAAAAGAGTCAGATTGTTCTGCGGATTTCCGTGGATCCGCCCAGTGGACATGTAGATGGACTACTGAGCAAAGAGCGCTTACTTAAGGGTATGTTAGGGTCAAGTATTTTAGAATTAATGCACTCTAAACATCACTGGATATTTTAACCTTTGACTTCATGGTTTCCTTTTGAGTGACAATAGAAGTGTGTTCTCAAGGCATATGGAGCACCTACTGATTTATCAGTTTAATGTTTAGAGGTCTCATCTCAATTCAGCAGAATAATCAAGATCCCGTGTTAGCTAAGATTCTAATCAAAGAGAGAGAGGATTCTAATGAATTGCAAATTGAGGTACCAATTGTATTGGAGAGGGCTTGTGTTACCCTATCTATGGGGGCAAGTAGTCTTCACCCTAAGAAAATCAGTTCAGGCAAGATCGCGTAGAATATGGTTATCTAAATAGTGAAATGTATAGTATCAGGAGGTATGCCAAGGCCATACGACATTGTTCTTGGAAAAATCCAATATTCAACTCACAAATATTGCCCTTTCAAGTGAAAAATAAATCTGGATTGTTAAATAATCGATCCCCATTTCTAGTGTTTATCATCATACATTTAGACATTAATGGGGCTTGTTTGTTTTGTAGATTTTAGGATTAGTTTTAAATCTATTTTTTTTCAGCTAAATAGATTTTAATCCGCATCCTATTCGTCGCCTAAATAAAGGAAGAACCCTTTTAACTGTGGTGCTCAAATTCACCAGAGAGAACCTCCACCTCGTGGGTACCATACGACTCTGTGAGTCCACTTTATTTCTTGTATGACCCATGCACTTGTTAAAAGGGGATGGGTGTTGGTAATACTTTTCATTTCATCTTGTTAGTACATTTACTTTTGCATAACTTTCGAGTATTTACCAACATTCACTTCCCTTTCTCAGCCATTTTTTTCATATATCTATATATGTATCACTGCCCTTTAGCTGTGCATACGATACTAGTTATGGCCTACATGGGATTGATATGCCACTCTTAAGGAATGCGAGGGAAGCTCATATAAAGGGAGAGCCCAACCATCGAAAGTGGAAAATGATGCAAAGAGTTAGAAGCCGCTGCTTCAAATTAATTTATGTTTTGAACCTCCCTAGTGATCTTTGTTTAAATTTTGAAGATTGTTGTATGTCCTAGCATTGACAAGGAACATTGTTTTTTAACAAAAGGGTTTTGATTTATATTTTGTAACAATGGTTGTTACATTAAGATGTCTAGTATGCTGGTGGTACATTAAGAAATGGGACTTACATATTAGATATATCCAATCCAATTTTAAATGTTAATGACAATAAAAGGGCCAAAGAAAGATAATTTGAAATCATCTTACTCATGGCATTGTCACCTTCGCCCCACAATTGAGAGATGCATGACTGAGTTTCACAATAGTGGTAGCTTGGTGTCATTTGATTGTGAATCATTTGATAATTATGAATCTTATGTGTTATGCAAAGATGACCAAGTTGCCCTGTATAGGAAATGGTGAACATGCTTGTGGACCATTAGATCTAATACATTATGATGCTTGTGGACCTTGTCCATTAATGATAGAGGTGGTTTCATCTACTTCATTACCTTCATCAATTATCATTCATGATTTGGGTACTTGGATCTTATGAGATACAAATTTGAATCTTTGAAGAGTTCAGAGAATTCAGAAATGAAGTGAAGAGACAATTTGGGAAAGCTTTCAAATCACTTAGATGAGATCCAAGTGGCAAATACTTAAACCAAGAGTTTTTGGGTTATCTCTGGGATAATGAGACTTTATCTAAGTGAATTTCACCTTACACACCACAACACAATAGTGTGGTGAAAAAAGACAAACCGAACCTTATTGGACTTGGTAAGATTCGTGATGGGCAAGGCATAATTACTCAAGTTACTTTTATGGTATGCACATGAGACTATTTGTAAAACCCAAGAAAATTAAATTTTCTGAAAAAAAGTAAAACAAGACTTTAAAAGAAAATCAAAAATTTTCTGTGATCTTGAATGACAAAATTACTTCCCGCTGGAACCTCTCGTGAAATCTAGCTACTCCTATCGAATTTTGTTAAATTTTTTTGAGATTCACTAACTTTTGAGGCAATCGAGAGTGATGAGTGACACATGGCACGTGTTAAGTGGCTCACATCGAGCCACGGTCAAAATGGAGGGCAAGTCAAATAAGAGACTGCTGGCCATGTGTCACATGTCTCCACTCGATAGGAAGGAAATCCAAAGTTATGGATAAGGTGATAAGGGTAATCCAAGAGAGTCAATGAGAGCTTGACACGTGGCAAGAGAGGACACTTCTCATCACTCCATCTCGACCAAACCTGGGACGGGAGAAAGAGAAGGGGGAGAGAGTACATAAAGAGGAGAGAGAAGCTCCAACTTCTCTTTATGATCTACGGAGATCGGTGGGTTGGTTTTCTTCGGACCAAGAACTAAAGATCATCTGCTCAACAAAGGCTACGCGTGGGTACTGAAAACATGAGATTTCGTCGAGGATTCATGTGAAGAGTTCGAGAAATGAAAGGTTTTGGGTTTAGGAAGTGTCCACGGGACTTCCTAAAGAAACTTCAACGCTTCAAGAGGTAGGTCTTCTCCTACTTTGGTTATTTTTTACCTTAAGGGCTGTGTAGTTGTGTCTCGTTTCAAGGGGGATGTTCTAAGCATTAACTATGGAAGTCGCCTCTATTTTGATCCTACGCATTAGCCATACTTTAGGATTGGTTTTCAGGTGGGAAACAAAGGGAATTTTGCCATTTGTCCTTCAGGTAAATTGTAGTCGAATCAGTGGACTTGATGTTAGGATTTTGAATTACCCAACCCACTCCTATAACCCAAGTTATATCCTGCACCAAATGACCTATGCAAAGTCTCGTCTAATACATCCCAGCTAGGTATGTCCTGGGCTAGGTTTATCCAGACAGTCTCTGTCCGGGCTTAGGTTTGTTCCCGCTAGGTTTGTCTCGGCCAGGTTTGTCGCCAGGGTCCAGCCCAGTAGGTTGTCCCAGCTAGGTGAAAGTCCTGGTCCTGGCTAGGCTCTGATTATTCATGTGAGGCCTCTAACTTCAGACGACCATAACTTCCTCGTCCGAATCCTCGATTCTAACGTTTCTGGGGACTCTATGGAAATCTATTTGAGTCTAGAATCTGACTATATGTCATGAATATCATGTTATGCTCATGTATTTTTGAAAATTGATTGTCAGACCAAGGTACCAATCACTTCGCATGGAATGACATGTCAATGGAATAAACCGTTTGTGTGTCATTGCTTGACAATCAAAAGTGACACGTTATCGTATGTGAACGAGGGCAATTACATGTCTCATAGGCTACTTTGTGGACATGATATGTCACCACTAGGGCATAGAGGTAAAAGTAAGTCGCTAATTGATCGGGCAACGACTCAGGATGTCAATATGGCATATTAGATATGGCATTGACGAATGAAAATATTTAAATATTAAATTGAAATGAGACATGTAATACTATGTGGCATACTGCGATTCCATTTGCATGGCAACATCGCATCGAGTCGCGCTGGTGCATAAATCCAAGCACCACCATTCTCGTGAATGTGTGGGAGCTCAAACCGATAATGTCCAATATAGAGTCACGATGGTATAAAATGGAAAAAAGAAAATAAATATATATATGTGTGTGTCATGTAGTAAGACGGGGTAGGATCCCCTGTGGTGAAAGACCCAAATCTACATGCGGTTAGACATGATCGCTGGAGGTAAAAACCTGTAAAAAAGTCGGAAGGTGTACGACGATCCTATGGTGTGACCCCAAAAAATGACATAGCCCAAATAAATAAACAAATGAAAATTTGATGAAATTGAAATGAGTATTGGAGGTCGGTCCAATGAGTAAAGTCTTTGGGTGAGACACCAATGACTTGTTTTTCACACTTGGCGTTGCATGTGTGAGTGACTCGGTGAGGACTCGGTACATGGGACATGGTTGGTCTCATCTCATTCATGGCATGTAGAATTCCATTATAGGTTTGTATAATCTTGATTGGATTGTGCTTCTTTCTTTGGTGACATGACCACGGTGAAGTGCACTTAGGGTAGGAGTGTTTCATGTGAGCTTACTCCCATCGAGTTATCGCTTCACCCTGGTCAGACCCCTCCGGGCACAAGAATGTGCAAAGAGACTTGAGCTGCGAGGCCATATTGAGAAGGAAGCCTGATTGTGGCTTTGATTTATATTTTGTAAAACATGTATTAGAATGCTTAATTTCGATATGTGTTTTCAGAGTAAGAGTGACCTAAATTTAAACTCTTACGCATTATGGTTTTAATAAATAAGTGCTTTTATGTTTGAGTAATAAGTAAACGAGCCCTACGTACATATTTTTAATTGTATGTGAAACCGATGAGGCTGGTTGTGATAATATCAGTCATGTTTCCATGTAATTGCATGTTGTTTTCGCAGAGCTCCTGCATGCAGGACTATGCCCCGTTTTCATTAAATCTTCAGTCTTAGGAAAAAGGACTCAATGGTATGGTGTCAGTTACCGCACATCCACGAATCTTCCGCTGGTTGACAAGCCAATGGACCCTCGGGATCTGGGGTGTCAAGCAACTTGCATCGTAGCTTAGGTACACGAATACGCCAGACTGGCTGGGCACTGGTTTAAATCATGCATTCATTTTGCACTTTGATGAATTGATATGTGTGATGTGTGCTTGAATTGTATGAAATATGTACATGAGAAATGGTATATGGAACATTAGGGTTAGAAAACATAACCTTAGGGGTTTGGAAAACAATAATGAGCATGAAAATTTTAAATTGAATTGAAATTGTGATACAATCGTGGCGATTAACACCACTAAGGAAAAAAGGTGATGAATCCAGGGTAGTTCATGACGGCTAAGTCTATTGTTGGTCAAGGTGTGCACTACTGGGCTAGGACTGAGATAGAAATTTAATAACCTGCTGTCAAGTGACATGGATGGAAGTCGAAGGGACGTAGAGTCATCCACGTAGGTGCGAATGTGCACCACCCGCTTTATCAACAAGCCTTACTGAGGGCCATAGCAATCGTATTCACCGCTTCACAAGCTAGTGCAGTTGGGGGTCAAGGAGGTCCGAGTAACCTCCAGAGGTTTAAGACGCATCATCCTACAACATTCACAAGGGGAGGGGATCCGATGGTGGTAGACCATTGGTTCTGACAAATTGAGAATATATTGGAGGCCATGTAGATCACCTCCGATGCGACCAAGATCAGACTAGCTACATTCCAGCTAGAGGGTGAGTCCCAAGTGTGGGACTGGGTTAAGACCTCTAGGGACTTAGAGGCAATGACTTAGGCAGAGTTCCATGAGCTCCTCATGGGCATGTATTTTATGGCCACTACTAGACATGCAAAGGCCCAGGAGTTCCTAGAGCTGAATAAGGGAATGATGATAGTGATGGAGTACGTGGCTAAGTTCACAGAGTTAGCCCATTTTGTTGATGACTACGTGACAACACATATGGCCAAGGTGAGCAAATTTGAGAATGGACTGAAGTTGTCCATCCGGGGCAAGATTGTTAGACCCCTCCAATAAGATATGGAATCAATGGTTAGGACAACTATGGCCATAGAAAAGGAGATAGAGGAGGCATGGAGCATCCGAGATGTAGGTACTGGTGGCGGAAGGAGAGTCAATCTTCTTCTCGTTCGAAAAAGAAGCTAAAGGCTTCTATTTTGCGAGGGTTTCAGAGTCGCGATCATTAGGGTCAAGGTCAACCCAGTGGCTCTAAGCCTGGACCGACGACGGTTATTTCGCCATCACCCTGTATACATATGAAGAGGGATTTCCTGAGGTGTGGATCCTAGTGGTTTCGTGACGTGCCACGGGCCCCGCCATTAGTGGGATAAAGGAATTACGCTTATTCCTCCACTCCCCAAAGATGGGTCGAGGAAACTAATATTAGTCCCAAAAGGTAATGCCATTCCTATCGTGATGATAGGCTAGAGAGGCCATGGTATATCGAGTAGAAAGACACGCCCAGCCAGCCGGGCCATTAGTGGATTCAGTGGGCGCTGCTTATTTCCATCACGCCAATCAATCGAGCCAGCAGACGGCCACTATACAGGTATGTTTCATATCTCACCTGCATGGGTAGAACATTATTTTATTCTCGTGTATCAGATTCATTCATCATCAGATCATGTGTGATAGAATTCGCTTAGAGGCTGAGGCCTCGAGGAGCCCTCAGATGAGTCTCTTCCTAGGATTGCAGGAGCGTGAGATCCGATATAGCTCCGGGGGTCAGAGCCAGAGATATCTCGGGATTCTACTCACAATGGGCTAGAGGGTCGTGACATGCTGGGAAGCTAGAAATCAATCCTTAGGAAGGACTGGTCAGACTAAGATACCGAGTCATTACCGACCGCGGAGCGCAGTGAGGGTCACCGCCACATACGTGGATTCGCACTCGTGTTACGCTTTTAGGGAAGGATGGGCACTGTTTTTCCCCGTAATTACGTACGATGCCACGTATGGCCGTAAAGACGGGTCGGGCCGCCACTTACCCTCGGAGGACAAGGCAAGACAGATTCGATCTACCTTAGGTAGTATGCGCAGGCGAGGATGTCTTCCAAATGAGCTATCTGGATTACCTCCTACAAGAGGGATGCACTTCAGATTGAAGTTACACCTCTAGCACGTCGCCCATCTCTATGACCCCACATAGGACGACACCAACCGAAATAGAACTCAAGGTCTGGGATAATGTGAGTCGCTTGATCAAGGGATTCACTGACCGAGAATCCCCACCATGGGCGCCTAGTATTTTTTTGCAAAGAAGAAAGACAAGACCCTTCGACTGTGCATTGACTACCGATAGTTGAACAAGGTTACAATCAAGAATCAGTGTCCATTACAGAGGATTGATGACTTATTTCATCAACTGAGAGGGGCAAGAGTCTACTCCAAGATAGACCTTCGCACTGGATACCATCAGTTGAGAGTTAAGGAGGCTAACATCCCTAAGACAACAATTAGGATGCGATATGGGCACTTCGTCTACTGGGTGATGCCCTTCGACCACAAATGCCAAAGGGCCTTCTGCGGATCTTATCCATGTGGTATTCCAAACAATATTTAGATCGCCTTGTCGGTATTTCAGGGATGAAATTTTGATCTACTCCCAATCGGAGGAGGAGCATGAGGATCATTTAAGGGTCATTTTGGAGCTTCTGAGAGACCATAAGTTGTACGCCAAGTTTAAAAGTGTGAGTTTTGGCTTATGGTGAGATTCCTTGGCCTAATGTGGTGCTCGTGATCGTTTGGCTATCAGAACCCGAAAGGTCGAGGCTGGTGGAAGAGTTAGGAGAGGCCGAAGTCAGTCTTCAAGATACATAGTTTATTGGGATTAGTAGGGTACTACAGGAGGTTCATCGAGGATTTCTCCCGACTAGTAGTACCTGTGATGAGATTGACCCGAAAGGAGGTCAAGTTTGAGTGGAATGACCTGTGTGAGAAGGCATTCCAGGAGTTGAAGAGGAGGCTTACTTCAAATTTCATATTTTGATAGCGTTCAGAGGGGTAGAGGCAAGATGGCATCAGATGCCTGTGCCACAGATGGCGCTGATGTCCTGAGGTAGTAGCCATGTCCCCACCCACTGGCAAACCATGACAAATGATTGACTCCACACACATGATGCTGATGGGCTAACTCACAGTCTTTTGTCTGAACATTTTAAAGCATCCACACACAGCAATGAGTATTCATACTCAATATAAAGCTCTGAGGGCATGATCTTCTGTATAAAGGCTTGACCTCAATATGAGCAAACACTGCTTATTTATCCAACATCATTCCATCACTTCAGATTTACCAAACTTATAGAGGAATGGTGGTGGTCAAAATTTAACCAAGTCACGGAGGTACCCGGCCATTTAAATGTCAAGACCTATATGCTAGGTCATATTGATCTATGTCACTTAGGGTGATTTTTAATCTCATAATTGAGATTTGAGCTCTTCCCATCGCCGTGAATAAGCCATCACAGAGGAAGGCTCAGTGTCTAACATTTTATGGTTTCATCCCACTGAACATTTAGCACCACTGTTTTGAAAACTTACGAGGGCTTTGCTCGACTTTACTTTACAAAAAACAATGGGGTCATATATTCACCCATTAACTGGTAGCTAAAGGAAGGTGAATGGTAATCTTTAAGACTGGTTTAATAGCTGGATAATACAAGTTATTAGTATGAACCTAAGAGATTCAGATTAGTATAAATGACATATAGTTTAAAGTTTCAAAACCTGATTTTGTTTATCTATAAACTCAACTAGAACCCACTCTATTAGAGAATGAACCAAGTACATTTAAGGATTGAAAGTCCATTCATGAAACCACTTTAACTCATTTCAAAGGTCAAGTGATGATTTTGAAGATGGTCACAGACTGATGATAAGAATCAATCAACCTAAAGCATGACAAGATTTAACAAAAGGAAAGATATTTAAATGGTAATAAACTGGATTAAAAGTCAGAACCATAAATGTTAATTGTGATTATTCAAAGAAGAGACAACTGGAACAATCTTTAAAACTGCTTAAAGCAACTCGAAGTTAGAGGCTTAAGCAGCATCTCAGCCATTTAATTTGGCAAATTGGCAATATGAAAATGAAAAGAATAGAGAGGAAGAGAGCAATAGAATCTAAATGGCAAGTCATGGAAAACTATATATTAATGGAAAGTTTCTTGAAGTTTCATGTATCAGGGGCTTATGATAGCCTGCCCAAAGGAAAACATCAAAATACAAAGAGAATTACACATGGGTCAAACTATAACATCAAAACTGTCGTCGACCACAGATATCAAAACATTAGAACAGATTCTTCATAGCAGATACTTCATTAAAGACAAATAAAATTTTACATAAGAAGGAAATTTCGCAATTAAATAAATCTAATATATGATAGAGAGGCAAATGTGGAATACGAATACAATGATTTGTTAATGAATGAGATTCGCCAATTTGCAATTTTTGTAGAGATAATTAAATTTTAAAATTTACAGTATAAGAATGCTTAATAGCTAAATTTCACAGTCAGCTAAAAATTCCCACCCCCACAAATGATAAATGAACCCGGATCGTTCCTCGTCCGCTTGGCTCAACGCGATCCTCTCCTCGCGACTTTATTCATCACTCGCCTTCACATCGGGTTGAGCACCGTGTGGAATCCTCGCATTCGGCACATATTTTGACATCAAACTTGAACTAATTGGCTGAGGCAATCGCAAACCCGTGAAATTACAAAAAAACAAACTCGAAATGGAATTAGTGAAACCAGACCAAGACTCATCAATCAGGTTTAATCGATATGATTAAGGCGCAAAGCACTCAAAACCTATCTTGAATAGGGTTTCAAAACAGCACTTCAAGCACTAATCACACCCCCCAACCGGCCACACGCTAGTCCCTTAGCAATGTTAAAAACAAAATGGGATGCATGTCATGCTTTTACAAAAGTGTATCTGGGGCAAAGCCGATATACGTAAGCTTTACCTTAAAATGAACAATTTACACCCCGTTCAAAACCGATACGAGAGAACAAAACCATGTAAGAACAAGTTTTAGGCAAATGCCAATTTCAAGGAAATCAACTTGACTTCAATTAAAATCTAATTGCTCCCAATATAACCGCCAGCCAATAAATGCAAAGCTATTCCCTTCCCCAACCTAATACGCTCATGGCCTTAAACCCGCTTTCATCAATCCCAATGGGCTAGCGACGCCGCCTTCCTTGATCGCTATGTAAGGTGCAATGCTCTGCAGGTGAATGCTAAAAACTCGACTTCACCAAAGTCCGTAATGGGGTCCACCGATGACTCCCAACCAATTAAGGCGAGGCATCAAGCCAAAGGATCACTGACCACAAACTCGTTGTGCTTCAATTCCGATCGAATGACTTCGAGAATTAAGCACCTACAACACGCCAAACTCTACCTATCCACCCGTAACGAACACTAAGTCGATGACTCAACCAATGAAGGCTTAGTGGCACCGGCTTAGCAAGTTTCGCTATATACCCTTGGACCAGAACAAGCCAAGGCAAAGTGTCACGCCTTATTTTCTTTTTCTTCTTTCTTTCTTTTTTCTTTTTTTTCTTTTCTCTCTTTTCGAAGACTTCATTGGTCTTCATGGGTAACAAAACCCATTATAGGTCGCCAACAAATTCTAAGGCCGCTTGCAAAGTGGAAAGAGGGTATAGTTTCCTCGCAACCTATTGGTACAACCTCGGTGTGCAAAGTAAGTGAATTAGCTAAAGGGGAATGTCCAAGGTTGAACATGCGTAGTCTTTAATCGACCAAAACTAAATCATGCATGGAAATGTTCTAACATTAAGGTAACATACAGGGTTTCAATTTTCCAATTAAAGGCAATTCAATTGTTCAATTAAAAGCAATTAATTGTTCAATTGAAGGTAAAAGAAGATACACAAAGTGGAGGCACAAAAGTGAATTGCAAAAGGGTAGTAAATCGAAAATAATGCTATAAAGCTTCGTATAACCAAATGGCTAATACATGCTTGATATACTAACATAACAAAGTGTTATCGGCTACCATTACTAATACATGAATCCTATACAAAAATGAGTGCAGCTGATAAAGATAAAAACCATAAAAAACATGATAAGAATTTAACTCTAACTTCTTCCTCCCAACCAAGGCATGGCATGCCATACGGGTAGGAAAGTTTAGAGATAGAAAGGCACCACCTCAATCTCGCGGCGGTGGGATATGAAGTCACGCTGCGGGCCGCATGTCTAGCGAGGCCGCCGCCGTGGGCCCTCTCACGGGCAAAGAACATGTGGGAGTAATCGAGGTGACTTAAGGATCTGTGAGATGCTGGTATATAATGCTCTAAAGTAGTCTCACGAGTCAACTTCTACCCACTGGATGTTCGTAGAGGCTAATGAATGACAAAGATCCATAACACCCGCTATCTCCATGGTACTGACATGAACGCATCCTGAGAGGCCACAGTTGTATATGATGGCCGGAGTGTCGCAGGGTCGGGCCGAAGCAGGAGAGTGAGACGGAGGAGATATATCCGGCAATCGGACTCCTCTCCATCTCTACCTGGAGCAAGGATCATCTCTCCTCTCAAGAATCCTCCGCTCCTCATCCCAGACCCCTCCTCCCCGGTCCCGCCGGCTGAGGAGAAAAGAAATAGCATCACCATGGCTCGTCCAAAGACAGACCTGAGGGCATCCGATCCTCCTCTCGATGCGGGCTCCTCCGGAGCCCAAGCGCTTCCGGTGACCCCGGCCCGCAGGGGTCGGGCATCAATAAGGGTAGACTGCCGAGCCAGCCCTCATGCAGGATCTATCTTCGGTAAATGCAAGAATGCTACATCACCAACTCGAGGGACCGAACCGTAATCCTCCGAGATACTAGCATGCAGCCTCGAGGACGCTCCCTTACGCCTGACGTGAAGTGGCCAGAATGGGAAGAGGCCGGTCCACAGGATCAATGAGAAGCATCTGAGGCTGAGCCGCCGGCCAAGAGCACCGGGCCCCGCAAAGAGTGTCTCGAGCAAAGATAGCGACCATCTCCTCCTGGCCTACCGAGCTGAACCCGATAACCTCCATAATTGGCTCCCGCCTGTGGCAGCTCATGGCACTAGAATGCCCGTCGCCGAGTACCTTGGCCGATCATCAATATCGAAACGAAGCTCCATCTGGACGCCGCCTCCTGAAGTCATGGAATGGTAGAACGAAGTACTACCCGGGGATAGTAGAAATCGCCTGTCATGTACGGCAAGAGGGAATACCGTGGTAATCAAGCGCACGAGCCCCAACCGGGTCACTGCCGCCTGCACGGGTCAGACAAGACTCTCCATGGAAATCTCTGGCGTGGAGTCCGACGTTCCCCGGAATCGGGGTCCCAACGAACAATGGCCGCCTGATCCTAGAGGCAGGCGATAACTGGGGCGATGAGGCGCTCGCCGCCGCGACCTGTGGACGGCCGGCCTGGGGAGGCCATGACTCCTGCCTTGATGTACGGCCCGCCGAGGGCAAGGCCCTCCTGGATCTTCTCTGAGGGACCGGGGAAGGGGCCCGGTCCGATCCGGTCTCGACATTCGAACCCCGAGGCTCTCAGAACCGCTCAGTGGATCGGGCTCGGGTGGACTGCATCAAGCTTCTGGCTCGCTCCGCCGCCTGGGTACCAACCCGACTGGCCTCAGCAGATCCATCCCCAGTGCGGACCATGTCCAGAATGAAAGGACACAAAAGGTGGCAAAGGCGCAGGACTCCTCGAGCAAGAATGGGGCCTCCGAACACCGGCTGAACCCGGGCCAGGCTAAGCTAGTGGCACCCGGGCAGCCGGGAGCAGACCTGACTGTGGCACGGACGACACGCACTGCATGGAGGACAGTGAACGACTGGAGGCGGGCACCACGGTACGACTCTGGTGATCTACACTGTGGCCGTGAGAAACCGCAATGGAGACTCGCTGGACCGTGGCCTCGACTATGGTAGGTGAATCCGCAAGTGGCAAGGCAATGAGCCAGCACGGATCTCAGCAATGAGCGCCAAGGGCTGCAGCGCAGGGGCGCTGGTGATGCAAATAAGAATGGCCTCAGTGTGGCTGGAGGAGGAAAAGATGAAGTGAACTTGAAGCCCTCCTCCTTCTTTTATAAGCCGCTAGCACCGAACAAATACTAGCACATTTCGCTATAATAACAATTCTTTCACCCCAAAACATCAATTAGAAGAAACAAAAATTTTATTTAGGCAAACATAAACTAAAAATCAAAATTACCATTGTATTTAATAAAATCAAAAAAAATTGAACTTAGGCTACTTAAAAAGGAAAGCTGCTAAATCGGGAAACTACTAAAAATAGCCCCGAAATAAAATCGACCACCTCAAAGCAAAACCAAAATTCTTGGGCTGTAATGGTTTTATTGACACCAAATCAGCCCAAAAGCCACTAAAATAAATACTCATGGAGGTCGATGAGGACAGCCCTTCCACCCAAGAATGGATCAGAAGTACGCCCTCGATGCTCGGGTCCATGCTTGGATTTCCTGTCAATAGTAAGTGACTCGGGGCCGATCAATTGTCTAAGTAAAGGGTGACTAAAGCATTCAATCCTCGCACCGCTTGTTTCATTTCCCTTAAACATGTTTTGCAATTTACGGGCAATGCTTCTCTCGCATGTCGACCACTGGGAAGCAGACTTCATCACTTCTCTTCCTTATCACCTCCTCCACTGGTTTGTGCTTGTGATTCAAGTGAAATATGTCAGCTCCTACTGTCATGCTGCCAAATGAGTTGCATGACTCCATTTCTAAGAATTGATAATTGCATCGGGCAAAGGGCCAAAAATGGTATTCCTGTGATAATCGCATCGCCTACTGTAACCTGGCTCATGTCACACTACAAAGTCTACGGTGGTGCGTGAATTTGGTCTACCTTTACCAACACATCCTCAACTATTCCCTTAGGAATCTTCACTGATCTATCAGCCAACGACAAAGTGATATTTGTAGGTTTTAGCTCTCCTAAACCTAACTGCTTTATACACCGATATATAAAAGGTGTTTACACTGCCCCAAATCTACAATGCCTTATCTTATGCAAGTCCTCTCCAATGTTGATCGAAATCAGGGGGATCCTCGATCCTGTATTTGACTGGGTCTTGCTTTGGACATGGGCACTAACTCGGGCTTCTGCTAGGAAAGCTTTCTCAATGCCCAATCCCTTTTGATTGCATGCAGATCCTTCAAAACTTCAGATAGCAGGACTTGTTTCGATGATAACCAAAAGGGGTATATCAATTCTAATCGCCTAGAGACTTCAGATGCCCCGCCCGATTTTTCACGTAGTGCCTAATGAAGGCACGCAGTTTCATCGAAGTCCTCACCATGATCACCCTCTCGTGTTCAAATTCTTTCCATACGGTTTTCTAAATACCTTCTAGCAGAATCGCTGCTCTATTTCTCTTCCACTTCAAAGTAGTTACAGATTTCATCATCCATTTGAATTGCTGGATGAGCCTACCTCATATACCCCTTTTGGATTTGGCAATGTTTGGGAAGGGAACCTTCCTCTCCCCCGCACTTCAGAATATTTACATCTTTGCGGATCAATATTGCAAAGCCGTCTATTTTCGATTAAGATTGCTCTCGGTCTAATTCCATTCTTTTTTATTCAATGTACTTTCTAAGCAGTGTCAATCCTTTTGTGCCAATTGTACATTGATCTTTAACATCCATTAAAATTTCCCACCACCTACTCAAATTCAAGATGCTGTTCAACAGAGAAGTGGATGATGGTGGATGGTTAAGTATTGAGTAAACCAAACTCTGTTTGGCACCAAAGTGCATAGGCGTGGAGGATCGGGTTTCCAAGAGAGACAGGGTGATTTCTTCCACCTGAATCAGAAAAATACCATTATACGGGCATCGTCAGGCTTGTATCGACCTACAAAGATTCTCAGATATTCCGACATCAAATCCTTCACCGAAGAGGCCTGATGATGTTCTCCCGTGATTAATAAAGGTTGACAACTCCGATGAATGGGTCAGCTCAGGCAAGTTTTCACACGCCGCACTTCATGGAGCCTCTTTCCTTCTAACTCTTCCACCTTCCTAGCTAGGCCGAAATTTTGCTTTCATTTCCATGTCCTCCGAAAGTGTAAAAACTCCTCCCTTTCGTGGGTGAGGGCCTCATTTTCTCCACCTCTCCTGCCTGGGCTCATCCCAACCCTTGGAAGCTTCCCATCCATTACTAACTCAAGAAATCCATAACTTCATCTGATTTTTACTTAAAAAATCACCTCCCAATACGGTTTCTAGCAATTGTTTCCATGGCAGGGGACATACCATTATAAATGATTCACTAACATCCGTGTCGAAACCATGATGTGGACAAGCACCGATGGTATCCATGAAATCTCCCCAAGACGTAGAATTTCTCGTCATTACAGCCGAAAGTATGTGCAGATCCGCTCCCGCAAACTGCCGGGTTCTGGCAATCAAGAATTTCTTCAAAATTCACCAAGATCGCCCAATTTCTACTGTCCTCGGGCCTTAATGAATCGGGAGCGTATTTCGCTTTGTCCTTCGCGTCAAGGAAATGCTTTCAGCTGAAAGCAAATCCATGCCGCTTATAAATTCTCCTTAAAAGTTGTGCATACCTCCTCAAAATCCCGTATGTGTGAATATGGATTCTCATTCTTCATACCATGAAATGTGGGAAGCAGGGGCACTAGGTAAGGTCTCACTGCTACATCCTCAGCAGGAG
This sequence comes from Tetrastigma voinierianum, assembly GCA_016808115.1. Lineage (NCBI taxonomy): Eukaryota > Viridiplantae > Streptophyta > Magnoliopsida > Vitales > Vitaceae > Tetrastigma > Tetrastigma voinierianum. Next base: position 44,581 of record JAEQBH010007913.1, on the reverse strand, counting down.
GTATGATGCAGGAGGGGGCACTAACTCTAGGAGGGTGTATGTGTTCCCTCATCGACCTGTATGCCATTTGATTAATGGGAGGCGCTTTGTCGACTTTGGCTGCTCCGTGTAGGATCCATTCAGTCATCAGGCACACCGATTTCACAAAATTGTTCAATCGGGTGCACTCACTCTTTCACCTACTGACATCCTCCGTCCCAATGCCGCATAAACACCACAAAAATGAGACACAACAAGGAACAGAACAACTTGCCAAAAGGTCATGTTACTTAAAAACAAAAAATGACTCCGTGAAGAAACAAAACAAAGGCAAAGGATCAGCTAAGAAGAAAACTGCGCTCATGCACCCTTAATTCAAAAGGACCGGGACAGTCACCAACACTTGTAATGTGGATTACAAGAACACATCAACTCGTCATATTTAGTCAGCACCATCCACCCGTGAACGGCGCCATTTGATTCAGGCTACTCGCAGGTGATGGAATCAACAAAATTTATATTCCGTTCTCCTCCTATCGCCGTAGTCAAGCTAATGCAAAGATACGGCCTAGTAGCCGAACATGGGGGATGGGTTTTCATCCCACGAATGATTAGCATCGTTGTTTGAAAATGGTGAGGCTTTTTTGCTTTCGATTTTCTGATTTTTATTAAAAACAAATGGGGTTATATGACCCCAGCCCGGCCCGACCTGGCTATGTTCAACCAAACCCCGGACGCTGCTTTTATTTCTTTTAAAGTCATTAATCAAATCTCTTTAGTTATCGCTTTTATTAAATTTTAGTTTTCAAAAGTGTCGCGACCGAATCACTCGAATTCGACATGGGATCTAAGCCGGAGTCTTAAGCATTCGACATTCGCTTATCTTATCAAAGATTTTATTGCCTTATTCATTTTAGATTTTGTAATTTCGCTAAGCATTTCATTCGGGCAAGCCCATAAACATTTACAATTAACAAAAGATTCATAATATTTACATTTAACAAATGCCTTACAAAAATAAGGATCCGTAGTTCAAACCGTTTTACAAAAAATGTCAATGCTCAAAGAAATCGAGTAATGCATATGACGGAAAGATACCCGTAGAATTCCTTCGCTTATGACTCAGCCCCTCGATCTCGGTCTTGCTTCGATGTCTATCACTCCCGCACTCCGCGCATTGGATAAAACACGCTAAGCATTTTCATGCTTAGCTGGTTCTATACAGCTCAGATTCCATTTTCGCTCATATAAATCATGCATATATCAAAATAATGCTCTTATACGATATCGTAATAAAGATACATAAATTAAATACACTTTTCAATACCATCAAGCTTCTTTTTTTTTCTCGCCTAGGATTCCACATATAGCTATAGAATTCGACATCCACGATGTGATCTCACTGGGTGAATCCTCGCCCCGTTTGTCATTCAAGAGTAATGTGGTTTCACATTCAATATTACCGCCTCACATGCGACTATGGGACGCGACATTCACGACAAAGTTCAAATGGGTGAATCCTGGTCCTCGTTTGTCATTCGCAGCAATGTGATTTCAGATTATTAATTACGGTTACCTTCACGACGAATTCACGTGAATTCCGCTATGTTTGGGTCAATCAATAAAATGGTTCAAATCAATTTACTTATGCAATAAATTCATTAGATCTCAAATACACGATTCATGACAATATTTATCGTGCATTTCCAAATACTAACTTATTCGAATCAATATATATGTATATGTCGCAAATAGAGAAAGGGCGAAAATAAGGAAATTTAATAAGAACAAACTAGAATAGAGAACTGCATAGAATGCACCAATTCACCGATTCCTGCTTTCTTTCATGTCAATCCTAGGCCAGTTGTTTTCACCCGCACTCCAATAAATACACCATTCACTCTGATTATGCAAATAATCAGTAAACGACCTGTTTTGCCTCGGCGACGGGGAGAGACGCTTGACTTAGACCTGCCTATTCCTCTATGAGTCTACTTTACTTAGAATTGGAATCATTCCAATCGGATTATCCAAACTAAAGTTATGGCATTTCTCATGCCAACTAGCCTACATCGGATTAAACTGGGAACAGTTTGTATTACTAATTTTTCCGAGGTCTTAATCTCATATTTTGACACTAGGTCCTTGTAATCATTTAAATCTAAGCAGCAGCCTCATTCCACTGAATCACCCACCTGAGCACTCAACTCAAGTTACGTCCGAAACAACCCTGACTACTCTATGTCCAAAGCTGATGCAGGAATTTTCTTGCAATACGACCCCACTTTGAGTGAATTTTTGTGATCACTTAGGATAAGAATTTGACGATGCCTTCTCTTTGGGTTTGGTTTCCTTGAAGTCTATTTTACTTAGCCACTGAATCACTCAAATCGGATAAGAAATGAGGTAAGTAGAATAGAATACGAAAACTGGTCAGAACAGAGAATAGAATAAGTCCTACCGGAGGACTTTAACCTCTCTACCTAGACTTGGCCAAAATGACTGTAATCAGTCCTACCGGTAGAACTTAAGTCCTACCGTAAACTCTCCGAAAAGTGCCCAAATTTTGTTATTTTCTCTCCCATTTTTCCATGTATTTTTGAACCCCAAACCAAATCTATACTTAATATACATTTCAAAAATCATTTCAAATTCATCTTTTAACCTCAATTATCTTCAAATCAATTTTCAGATATCTTTCTTCCAAATTCTTCTATGAATCACTTTCAAACCCACTCCAATATGGTTTATGATCCATACACAACCAAATCATAGCTGCTAGTTAGGCTTGTTCTAAACCCAAACTCATTTACTTATAATTTCCTCACCATGAATCCCTTCTAAAAGGAAGGATGCCCTATTTTTCAGGCATTTAGAGTTTTGTTAACCCTAATTCCAATATAGTTCGGGTTAGATGAAATCCTAACAAACCCTTGTGGCCTGGGGTACAACAAATAAACCATTAACCAAACAAAACCAAGGATCCATACTCAAGGTTAGTAGTTCCACACCTCGCTTCGCTTTGATCACCTTCCTCCTCTTCTTCCTCTTCCTCTTCTCTTCTTTTGCTCTCCTTTCCTCTCTCTCACTCGCTTGTTCTTTTTTGCCCTTTGGAGACCAAATTTCGTCTTTAAATTCCTTATGTTTTTCTTAGGCCTTGTTTTGTACAACAAAACTCCATTTTGGGTTAGTTTCAATAATTGCCTTTAAGTCTTTTTTTTTTAACCTTAACTATTCAATTTCAACTTCTTTTTTTCTATTTCTTGCCTTCTCATCTTCTAGAATTACACAAATTAATTCCTATTATTTCTTCTTTGGCCCATAGTCTTTTCAATTTATAACTTTAAGCCCCTTTTGGACAATTTACATATTTGTCTCAAGTTTTGTAACTCAAATTTTCTGTGTTCAATAAATTTGCTATTTCATAATTTGTCAATTCATCACTTTTCCCGAAACTCCAAGTTTTGCTCAATTCATACCTGCATTATATAATAAAATTATTATAAAATTCTAGGGTATTTTTAAAGCATAATTCTCTCCTCACTTAAAAATTTCAGTCCTCGAAATTCTACCTTAGTTAAACAAGCCATGATATCGCCCATCGTTCTTCACTTTCCCAAGTGGCTTCTTCGGGCCTTTGATTTCTCCACAACACTTTGACTAGCGGAATCTTTTTGTTCCGTAGTTCTTTCACTTCATGAGCCAAAATCTCTACTGGTTCTTCTTCATATGTCAAATCCGGTCTAAGCTCAATCGTCTCCGGAGAGACTACATGTGTCGGATCCGAACGATACCTCCGTAGCATTGAGACATGGAAATACATGACTTTTCCAAGTCCAGGTAATGCTAATCAGAGGCATTGGACCCACTTTTTCGATTACTTCATATGGGCCAATAAATCTAGGCTCAACTTGCCCTTTTCCCGAATCTCATCACCTTCTTCCAAGGCGATACTTTTAAAAAACATTCCCTTCTCACCGACCTCATATCGAATATCTTTTCTTCATGCCTGTGATATGAATTTGTCCGTTTGCAGGGCCACTTCAATTTCTCTCTAACTTCATTTTAACTTTTTCTTCAGCCTCTCGTATCAACCTAGCTTAACTACTCTTCTTTCACTCAATTCCGTCCCAACACAACTGTGCCCTTTACATTTTCTTCATATAGAGCCGAAGGCGCCATTCCAATACTTGATTGAAACCATGGTACACAATTCAACTAAAGGAATATGTCGATCCTAAACTTCCTCATAGTCGATCGCAGACAACTCCAGAGATATCTTCCGTAATTGATCACTCTCTGATTGTCCATCCGTTTCATGTGGAACGTCAGACTAGTTCAGCCTAGTTCAAGGTTTCGCAATTTTCCCCAAAATTCGAAGTAAACCCCTGATCTCTACCGAATAATACACAGTAATCCGGTAACCCAACGCTCTCGATATACAACCGCTTAGCTTGTCGTCGGCTTAGTCGCTTCACCGGTAGGAAGTGAGCCGACTGGTCACCACCGACAACACCCAAACTGAGTCATGCTTTCCCCCGGGCCAATGGTAACCCAACCACAAAATCCACGGTGATTCGGTCCCATTTCCACTGTATTCGATAGGGCTGCATTAATCCCTAAGGGACTTATGCTCGCTCTTTACTTTGACACACCAAACACTCTGGGTTACAAATTTAATATGAGCCTTCATTCCTGACACCGTAATGGATATTTTTCAAATCTTGCATACCTTTGTGCTAACGATGACAGCAAAGATCCACCATAGCCTTCAAGTATGGCTTTTCTCTCAATCCATCATCACCGTACACAAACCCGATCCTTATAATACAACCCATTTTCATTCATCGTGAACTCAATTTCTTTACCATCTCCAATCTCGACGACAGGCGTAAATTTTTCCGCATCTTTCTCAGGTGGCCTTAGCACTAAATTCAACAAACTGGCCCCGCCACTTTAGTTCCTACCATCGCAATCTACATCGTCCCGATAATGACAAATCGCATTTAACGCTAAGCTGCTTGCACCGCCTTCTACTCAAGGCATCAGCCACTACATCGCCTTCCCGTGATAACCAATCACGCAATCATAATCTTATCAATTCCATCCACCGTTGTCTCAAAGGCTTCGCTAGAGGGCAAATACTAAGACTCATGACCCAAATGAAACACTTTCCACAAATAATGTCTCCAAATTTTCAATGCAAATACACCGCGCCAATCTCTAAATTCTGGCGGTAGTTCTTCATGTGGCTTCAATTGCTTACACAGCTACCACTTTACCCTCTCGTGATTATATACATCCAGTCCATTTAGTAAAGCATCGACTTATAGATCACATATTCTTTAACAAGCAGGCTAATGAAAGCACCTGAGTTCAAGAAGAATTTTTAGTTTTTCTAAACTCGACATTTTTCACTCCATTCAAACTTTACATTTTCTCGAGCAATCTCGCACTGGGCCGAAATCATGTAGTAAAACCCCTTAATTAAAGCAGCTTCTAACTCCACTCTCTCAATTCCTTTAGCTCAAGTGGAGCCATTCTATACTTGCAATATGCCTGTGGCACCCTGGCACAACGTCGAAAGCAGCAAATTCGATCTCCCTCTCGCTGAGGTAATCTCGAATATAAACTCTTCCCAAAACACATCCCAAAGTCACTTAATGTAGGATGACTGACACACTAGGCCTCGCTTTGTCAGACAACATAAGCTAGGTAGGGATTCACATCCTTTCCACACCATTTGTTTCAAGAAGTGGGTCATGATATCACATTAGGAGAGTGTGGTTTGACCTCACCAATGGAAAGTCACTTCATCATCATTCTGCTCTCAAAGTCACTCTTTCATCTCTACAATCGACTATCGCCTGCCTGGATAAACTACCCATCCCCAATATCACATCAAACTCCCCGAAGGGGATAACTCAACTCAATTCTCCCAAAAATTCATACTCTTGTATTTTTACGGGACAATCTCTATACACTTGCTCACAATAACACTACGTAGCCGAGCCGGCCTTCGGCCACCAAGATATCATACTTGGCTTCACTCCCAGAATTATCCTATTAAGATCCACACAAGATCCGCATCGTATCATATATTACCCCTTTTATATGCAAATGCAATGCATGTCATAAACAATTTCAAATCATTTCAAACAATTTCAAAATCACTTCAGTAACCGCCTAAACCCAGCTCGATACCACAAAGTCAGGCGACTCCCCGGAAGCCCTGGGCCCGACCCATTGCAAGTCCGAACCGAAACCCCGGACGCTGCTTATTTCTTTTTAAAGTCATTAATCAAATCTCTTAGTTATCGCTTTTATTAAATTTTAGTTTTCAAAAGTACGCTACCCGAATCCCTCGACTGAACTCATCATGGATTCAAGCCGAGTCTTGCGCATCTGACATTTTATTATCTTATCAAAACATTTGGCTTGTCTTATTCATTTTAGATTTTGTAATTTCATAAGAGCTTACTTCGGGGTAAGCTCCAAACATTTACAATTAACAAAAGATTCATAATATTTACATTTAACAAAATGCCTTTTACAAAATAAGGATCCAGAGTTCAAACTGCTTTACAAAATGTCAATGTTTGAAAGAAACTGAGTAATGCATATGACTCGAGCATACCCGTGAATTCCTCTCGCTATGACTCGAGCCCTCGATCTCGGGGTCTTGCTTCGATGTCTATCACTTCTAAGACTGCGCATTGATAAAAATACGCTAAGCATTTTCATGCTTGAAGGGTTCTATACGCCTGTATTCCATTGCTCATATAACCGCGCATATATCAAAATAATGCCTTTATACGATATCGCTGTAATGTAAAGATACATAAACAAATACACTTTTCAATACCATCGCTTCTTTTTTCGCTTGTGATTCCACATATAGTTATAGAATTGGACATCCACGATGCATCTCGCCAGAATCCCGCCTCGTTTGTCATTCAGTAGTAATGTGGTTTCACATTCAATATTACCGTCTCACATGCGACTATAGAATGCGTATCTACGATGTGCTCGCCAGAATCCCGGTCCGTTTGTCATTCAAGAGCAATGCGGATTTCTCGCATTACATCATTTCTGCCACCTTCACGACGAATCTCAGCTGGTGAATTCCGCTGGTCAATCAATAAAATGGTTCAAATCAATTTACTTTTATGCAATAAATTCGCTTGTATCTCAAATACACGCATTCATGACAATATTTATCAAGCATTTCAAATACTAATCATTCGAATCAATATATATGTATATGTCGCAATTAGAGAACAATATGAAAATAAGGAACGAATAAGAACAAACTAGAATAGAGAACGGGTATAGAACAGACCAATTACCGATTCCGTTTCTTTCTCGATGTCAATCCTAGGCCAGGTTATCGTCTTCACCCGCACCTAGTCAAATACAATTCATTCACTCTTAGTGATTATGCAAATAATCGTAGTAAACGACCGCTGGCTCGCGGCCCGGTTTGGTACGCTTTGACTTAGACTCATTCTTATTCCTCTATGAGCTCCATTTACTTAGGAATTGGAATCCCTAATCGGATTATCCAACTGTTATGGCATTTTCATGCCAACTAGTCGGTTTACCGGATTAAACTGGGAACAGTTTGTATTACTAATTTTTCCGAGGTCTTAACTTCATATTTTGACACTAGGTCCTTGTAATCATTTAAAGCTAAGGTGCTAAGGGTTCTATTCCAATTGGAATCACCCCACCCTGGAGCACCGAAACTCAAGTTACGTCCGAAACAACCCGGACTACTCTATGTCCAAAGCTGATGCAGGAATTTTTCTTGCACATGACCCCACTTTGAGTGAATTTTTAGATCACTTAGGATCAGAATTTGACGATGCCTTCTCTTTAATTTTGGTTCTCCTTGAAGTCTATTTTACTTAGCCACTTGAATCACTCAAATCGATAAGAAACAGGAAGTTATGGCCGTAATACGAAACTCGGTCGTAACAGGAAAGTTCAGAATAAGTCCTACCGGTGGACTTAACTTCTACCTAAGTAGACTTGGGCCAAAATGACCAGAATTTAAAGTCCCACTGGTAACTGTCCTACCGGTAGAACTCTCCGAAAGTGCCCAAATTTTGCTATTTTCTCCCATTTTTCCATACTTTGAACCCCAAACCAAATCTATACTTAATATACACTTCAAAATCATTTCAAATTCATCTTTTAACCTCAATTATCTTCAAATCATCTTTCAATGGATATCTTTCTTCCAAATTCTTTCATGAATCACTTTCAAACCCACTCCAATATGGTTTATGATCCATACACAACCAAATCATAAAGGTTAGTTAGGGTTTGTTCTAAACCCTAACTCATTTACTTATAATTTCACCATGAATCCCTTCTAAAAGGAAGGATGCCCTATTTTTCTTGTGCCATTTAGAGTTTTGTTAACCCTAATTCCAATACATCTTTGGTTAGGATGAAATCCTAACAAACCCTAGCTCTGGGGTACAAACAAATAACCATTAACCAAACAAACCGAAGGATCCATACTCATGTTGTGAGCGTTCCATACCTTGGCTCGCTTAACTACCTTCCTCCTCTTCTTCCTCTCTTCCTCTTTCTTCTCTTTCGCTCTCCTTTCCCTCTCTTCTACTAGCTTGTTCTTTTTTGCCCTTGAGACCAAATTGGTCTTTAAATTCCATGTTTTTCTTAGGCCTTGTTTGGCCATCAAAAACCCATTTTTGGGTTAGTTTCAATAATTGCCTTAAGTCTTCAACTCTTAACTATTTGAATTTCAACTTCCTTTTTTCTATTTTCGCCTCTCATCTTCTAGGAATTTACACAAATTCCTATTATTTTCCTTTGGCCCATAGTCTTTTCAATTTGATAACTTTAAGCCCCTTTTGACAATTTACATATTTGTCCTTAAGCTTGCAACTCAAATTTTCTGGTTCACTTCAAATTTGTTATCATAATTTGTCAATTCATCATCTTTTTCCTGAACCCAAGTTTTGTCAATCACACCCATTATATAATAAAATTATTATAAAAATTTAGGTATTTTTAAGTACAGTTATATGTTCACCACTAATCAGAAGGTTTAAAGTGAAGTGTGAAATGGTAACCTTTGAAGACTCGGGGTCACTAGCTTGATAACATGGGGCTATTAAAGTGTCCCTGTTATATCCTCGCATTGGTAAGTAAATGACATATAGTCAAAGCCAAAATCGGATCTTTGTTTATCTATAAAACCTAACCCTAGAACCACTCCTATTAGAGTCAACCCAAGTACTAAGCATTTAAAGTCCCATTCAGTTTGAAACCCTAGCCTTTAACCTCATTTCAGTGGCTCGTAAGTGACATCTAAAGGATGTCAGTGCATCTAACATTAAGAATACACTGAACTGTGCATAAAGTATTGACCAAAGGAAAGACGTTAATGGCATTAAACCCTAGATTGAAAAATTGGAACCATAAATGTTGTACCAGAATATCTAAAGCATGAGGGACAACCTCGCAACAACCCCAAAACTAAGCTAGTAAACCCTCCTCTCTTCAAAGCTAAGGGAGGCTTAGTTAAGCATCCTCGAGCTGTCATCCAAGGGGGTGTTTGGCAGCTGAGAAAATGAAAGAAAGAGGAGAGAGAAGAGAGCAAATAGGAACCCAAATGAAAGTCATGAAACCGTATTAAATGGAAAGTTTCTTAGGGTTACAAAGCTCAGGGGCTTAGTATATAGTCAAGCCCAAAGTGTGAAAATACTAAATGCCTAAAATATGAAATTACATATAATAAAATGGTAATACATCAAAACGTGGTCGTTTGGGATCAAGTATACCAAAAACACGTAATGATTTCGCTTATGCAGGAAATTTCGCTGAAGATATAAAATTTCGGGCTAGCAGCGAAATTCGCTATAAAGCAATGGTAAATTTCGCTACCTCTAGCTTAAATTCTACAGAGATAGCGAAAATAGGAAATTTTCGCTTAGCAACAAAGGACTTAGCTAGCGAATCTCACAATAGCTTAAATTTTTTATGAGATAGCCAATTGGAAAATTTCATAGGCATCAATAAATTTCGCTATTAGCTTAACAATTTCAATAAAATTTAAATTCTCGCTAGATTATTTAATTTTTCATTATGATTGCGAAATTTTCGTAATCCCAACGAATTTTTGGTAATCCCAAATAAATTTTCGCAATCATAGCGAAACCCGGGATTGTCTCCTGCCCCGTCGCTTCACTCCGCATCCTCTCTCGCACTCTTATTCATCACTTTGTCTTCATTTCAAGCTGAAAACACCGTGAATCCTCAACATCTCGCATATCTCGACATCAAACTCGAACTAATTGGCCGAGGCACGCAAACCCGGTAAAATTACCAAAACAAACTCGAAATGGAATTAGTGAAACTAAGTAGACCCGCACACATCAATCGGGCTTAATTGATATGATCTTCAGACAAGAAAGACTCAAACCTATCTTGAATGTGGCTCAAAATAAAGACTTGGGCACTAATCATACAAAGACAATGAGCGTGCCTGTGGTACTTTATGAGTTTGGTGGCTACGCCTATCCCTATTGAAAGGCAGTGATTGAGTCCTGTAAGTGACGTAGACATCATTCCATTGGGGACCGGCAGTAGTCGTGGCAGAAGACGGTATATCGCTACTCACACATGGTAGCCTTCTAAGACAGAGGATGAGCAGTGTCTCCATCGACTGATCTGAGATAGGAGATCCTTAGGGAGTTCTAATTCTCCCGATTTGCTGTGCATCAAGGTGGCATGAAGATATATCATGATCTTCGGCCCCTGCATCACCGGAGCGGATTTAAGAGACACGTTGTGGACTTTGTCTGATGATGCTCACGTGTTAGCAGGTTATACAGCACCATAAGCCGCCAGGCTACTCCATCCATCGAGGTGGCCGAGTGGGAAGTAGGAGCACCGCCATGATGGATTTTGTGGACCCACTAGCCACTGACACCCCATGAGACATTACGCAAAGATGGGGTGATATGACCGGCCACTAAGCTCCAAGACATTTTCTAACCGTGCTTGGATTTAATCTTTCACACTGGAGGAATTCTTCCTGGTCAGATATAGATATCATTCAGTTGATGAGTGCAAAACTCATCCATGTTTTGAGTTCATTTCACATGCTATTTTGTGCATTTTATATCCATATTCATGTTAAACTCATAAAATTTCAAACCTGGTTTTGTAGGATTATCGATGAAAAGCAAGTGATTTGGCAAGAAATGAGCAATATATTTCCAAAAGAAGAGTCAACCGAGAGTCTACAGCACGCTACTAGAAGATTAATTTCTTCACCATCTGAACATCAAATGGTTCAAATTCCTCATGGCTGCATTCTACATTCAAAGAGCTTCCAACGAGTACTCACACGCCCAAACCGGAGCTAAACGGCAGCTATGGCCCGGCTGCTAGAGAAGAAAAAACCATTGGCCGGTCCAAATTTGTCGCGACAGAGAGTATGTCGCGATCAGAGAGTATGTCGGACCGATGTCGCGACAGAGAGTATGTCGACCGATGTCGCGACAGAAACGGTGTCGCTACGTAAAACCCTGTCGCGACCAGAATGCCGCAGAACTTGAAAGCCTAAAATTGAGTTTTTTGACCTAATTTCAAGCCCATTTCACCCTGGGGGACCATATTTATACTAGTTTTTAGGTAAAGAGGTAGGCGGGAACATTGAGAGCCTCTCTCGGGGCTTTCTCTCTGCACGCCCATTTTTTCCGCTTTTTCGTAGATTTTTACTTGTTTTAGATTCGAGAGCGCTTTTAGAGCAGCATTGCTTATAATAAGAGATTTGCCGTATAATAGAGATTCGGGGATTTCACTAAGGTTAAGACAAGGATTGAAGCTAAAATCTGATTTTCTCTCTCATGGGTTTTCTCTCTCTAAACCGCTTCATTTTCTTAGTTTTGGTCAAATTTTTATTTTTAATAGATCTTAGAATAGTTTTCAGAAAGGCATTTTTATTTCTAATAAGAGAGATTTTGGTGCCAGACTCGATATTCAATTTATTTATCATGAGGTGAAGATTTAAGCTCAAACTGGGTTTTTCTTCTTTTCTCTTGATTCTTTCTCTTCATTTTCTTACTATTTGCTTGATTAGTGATGATTGAAATCCAAGAATGGAACATTGTTAATTCCTCTCGGGGTTTGGGATTAATTGTCGAACATTCGGGATTTGCGCTTTTCAATATTTGTGGGTTTGAATACTGAATTTATATAATTGGTAATGCTCTCATATAATGAATCGTCTTAATATTAGTATCTTATACCTAAAAAAAGAGTCAGATTTTGCTCGATTTCCAGGAGGCCCTCCTGAGTGACACAGAGATGGAGATTCCCGAGAGTAAAAAGCAGAATCTTAGGGTATGTTGTGACTAATATCTTGGAACTAATGAACTCTGAAAACATTTTGATAGATCACTAATTTACTCATGGTGTGAGGATTAATTAGATGATGTATCAATTTAGTTGATCGAGGTTTCCTCCTTAGTCTAATGAAAGGATCTTGATCCTGTTAAAGAAAGATCTAATCAAGTGAGATAGAAAAATTTATTAGATTCAAGGACGAGATACCAATTACATCGGGAGAAGGTCACAGATTATCCCATCTATGGGGGCAAGAATTCTTCACCCTAAGAAATGGTCAGGAAGTATTGAAAAAGAAAACAATCAAATCTTTTAAAGAATGCCAAATTTTACAAGTAGCTATTTAGGACCCATTTTGTCCCGAAAAGGAATATGGTGTGTTAGATAGTGAAATGTATGGTGTATGGAGAAACTGAGCTATACTACATTGCTCGGACAAATCTAGCATTCAACTCACAAATGTTACGCTTTCAAGGAAATGCAAATTGTTTTGTAAATAATTATCCCCATCCCTAGTGCCTCTCTTCATACCTATTAGAATTAAATAGTTGTTTATTTGGTAGATTTAAGGATTAGTTTTAAATCTGTTTTTATTTCAATTAAATTGATTTTATTTGACATCCTACTTGGTCGCCTAAATAAGGAAGAACCCTTGTAATCTGTGGTGATCAAATTCCAATTGGGGAGAACCTCCAATCCTCGTTGGTATCGAGCATCCGACTCCTAGAGTCCACTTTATTACTAGACAGGACCGTGCACTCGCTTAAAGGCCGAGTGTTGGTAACACTACTAATTGAGTATACTTACTTTTGTTTCAAATCGGGCTTTTTGAGTATTTACCATTCACTCCTTGGCCATATTTTCACATAACATTAATTGTCTATTTACAAGTTTCGCGCCTCGTTGTTCTGGGATTAGACAATAGTCCTTTTGGTAATAGTGTCATAAATTTGTATATGTCTTTCTGTCTTTGCTAAGCCAAGGCCATGTTTCTGGATTGAATGCCACTTTCTCTCATCGAAGTCGACATTTCAAATTCCAAGGATTTGCTAATTTAGCCATTTTTGTTATTATTATTTTTTTTATTTTCGTTGTGAGTTGTTTCTAGGTTTTTTTATTTTTATTTTTTTATTTTATTTTTTACTATTAGTATTTTTTGTATCTTTCTTTTATTTTGTTTTTCTTCATTTGTAGGTACTCATGGAGGAATATTCAAGAAGATGGAATTGCCCCATAAGCCAAGCTTCGACTTCCTTATTCATCATTTGAATCAAAGAATTCAGAATGACCCACTCATGTGGAACAAGGGAGTATTGCCTTATCAAGTGAGCTCAACCCCCACATTTCATAAAGAAAAAGAGTTGTTTCTGCTAAGGAGCAGAATTTTACCGACATGGATGAGAACAAGAAGATGAGTAGTCTTCAGCGAGCAATTCCTGCATTTACATACCTTCCAAGTCAACACTAGTGCTAGATTGAAACAAATCAAGGTCACCTGACATTTAGTCCAAGCATTCAAGGATCAATTTTCTAGGACCTCTCCTAGTAATACTTTGCAAAATCCCATTGAATGCATGGATGCTCATTTGAGCAATGTGCAGAAATTTCATATAGTGAAAATGAGCTGGAAATTGAGAACAAGACACTCCTAAACAACTTAGAGGATGAAGAGCCATTAGTGGATAAACTGAAATTTGAAGAGGAAAGTCAAGTAATGGCTATTGAAAACATTTCGGTGAAGATCGACACATCTACTTTCCCCCATCGATTTTGTGACTGGGCGTTGAAGCGGACTACAAAAGTCTCATATACTACAGACTCACTTTCCTCAAGCCAAGCATGGATCGACATCAAAGGGGGAGCTCACCTTGCTTGTGGTGAGGAGAAAGCAAAGCCCACTTTCGCCAACTATTACCTTTGATCTGAGCAAGAAAGAGCCATGTGCAAAAATTCCCGCAGCCTTGCTTCAATCAAAAGGGGGCATTATTCGAACAGCCCCTTAAGCATAAATGTGTTTACATCTACTTCACATAGAGGGGAATCGTTTGAAGAAATTGTGGCTGAACCACCTGCACCATAATTAAAGGGGATTTTGAGTTTATTTCCTCCTATTCAAAATCCGAAAGAAAAATCCTTGGAGCTGGAATGGTTGGTGAAGAGGAAGTGCTTTCCAAGATGAATGATTAAGTCAAATGGAAGCACTAGTACTTTTCCAATGAGTCTAGCTGACTTAAAACGGAGTGCTTCGAGGCAACCTAAGCTAGGTAATATGATTCTATCCATTCTCTTTTCTTTTTTCTATTTCTTTTTTAGTTATTCATTTGTTGTCGTTTTTTTTTTTACGCCGAGATGAAAATTCCAAGAAATGCTTTAACTTTATTGTTAGTGTTTTCAGAATAAGATAAGTCTGAATCTCAAACATGTTGTCATGACTTAGCTCTAAAAGAGCGAAGGCAAGAAGTTGGAAAGCTACTGATGTAATTATAGTGCTTAAAGTGTGAAAAAATGGAGTGGAGATGTTCATCAAATTTCGTGTTTTTGAGATGAAAAGAACCAAATTGAACTGAATATAAAGTTAGCAATTCATGATCATGCTTGAGGAGAATTGATGACAAGAGATGAGTTTAAGCATGAATGAAAGCATTATGCTGCTATTGGAGGAATTTTAGAGAGAATATATAAGTAATGGCTGAATTTTGAAGGATAGCAAGTGATATGGGCAAGAGACAAAGCAAGGAGAACCTAAGGAGTCAAGAAATCATCACACTGGACAGCAATGAACATTCTGATTTTTCTGTATTGATTGAGGCTCCAAATGGTTCACCTCATCCCATGAGCACATTCTAAATTGAAAGAGCTTTTCAACGAGTCCTTACACATCCAATTCGAAGCAATGAAGGGAGATATGAGTATAACAAGTTGGATAAAAATGTGGTTCTGAGCAGAATTGCTTACGTGACCAAAGACCACAAGCCACGAAAATAAAGGCTTTTTTAACTTTAAACCCATTTTTCTTCTTCCTACTTTATACTCTATCTTGCCATACTCTTCCCTCCAACCCTTGCAACTTCCAAACCACTTTCAAATTCATTTCCCATCCACCTCAAATCCTAAATCACATTCCTCCCAATCCATCTCCATCATCTTCAAGCTTCAAACCCATCACAAACCCACAACCTAACCTTGTTGAACCCCAATTTTCCATCCATCATTCCAAGCATCAAAGAGGTTACAATGGAAGAAAATTTTGTGCTTGGACTGCTTGTGTTTCTGTTCTTTGTGGACTGTTGATTGTGGAGGATTTGCATGTGCTTAAAGGAGGTTTTGAAGAATCAAACTCACTCATTGAAGAAGGAAGTCAAAAGAGCCACCAAGTGTTTCGAGAAAATGCCAAGTTTTCACTTTCATGGCTCCAAAGAAGCAAAAAGAGTATATCAAGGGGTAGTACACCAAATGTCACTGCCCGAAAATCATCAAGTTTCCTATTCAAAGGCCAAGACTACAAAGTGGGAGTTCACTTTTCCCAACTCTCTTTATTACTCTTTTACTTTATCAGCCTTTGCTCATTGCTAGACATTTAGGACAATGTTCATCTCAAAGTTCGGGGTGTTTATTTTTGTTAGTTTTATCATGTCATTGAATCTCACATGTTGAAAATGACAACTTTGAGCATGAAATTTTCTGGTGCTTTTATGGATAATGACTTTGTTTGATGCTTCTCAACTTACATCTTAGTTTGGTATATTTTTTTAGTTAGAGTTTATTGAGTTAATTGAGCTTTGCTTGAGTTGTTGTGATGTCAATAAGGACCATAAATGAACCTCTTGGCATATGGACAATATTAGAGATAATAGTAGACTTAATGCGAATTGAGTTATCTCTTAATAGGCTATTTAGTCATTGGTTTCTCAAAATCCATGCACGTGGTCACTAAGTACCCTTGAAAAGCGCTTTTGCTTCGGGTTAGAGAAGGTTTATGAGAATCATCTACTTGATCTCCATAGGTTCTAGAACTTGTTCTATTATCGCTTGAGTACAAATCCTAGGCAACACAACAATTGAGAAATGATATAGGCCACCCTTAGAAAGATTGTGCCTTCAAGATAACCCTATTAATATGTATATGCATATTCCTAGTACCAAGATGTTGAGCCTTAAAGAGCCAAAATTCTCGTTTTATAAAACCAAGTTTGAAGCCAATAACCTTCCTATACATCACTATCCCTCAATAAAGAAACTAAACTCACCCATAACATGAGGATTTGAACATAATTGAGAAATGTGGTGAGGAGCAGTTGGGGGAGCTATTTTTCATGGGAAAATAACCCAAATTGGTTGAAATGAGTTGCTGGAAAATCAAAGGAAGTTGTCAAAAAAAAACAGAAAAATATCATGTAAAAGAAGCAAAAATACAATAAAAGTCAAGGAATAGTGAGTCTAGCCTCGTAGCCTTCCTTCCCTGTGATCGTTTAAACTTATATGCCTCAACACCTAATAAATTCCTAAGGCCAATTGGTTTAGAGCTATTGGATTTAAAGCTCGCTAAGGTTGGTAGAGTTTAAGTGGGAGTTTTGACATTGCACTACTCTAATAACCTTGTCTTAAAGTGAAAAGTGGCTTTATGTTTATTGAAAGAATGCAGAATTTGTGCGTAAAAGGATAGATGGTATGAAGGATGCACCTAAACAGATTCGGTGTTCGAGAAAGTGTCACTATGTCGATGGTAAAAAACCAGATGGAGTAGGAGCCGCCAATGCAGAAAAATATGTATGTTTGCAGTTTTAGCCTAAAATGACTAATTAACTACCCCTACTCAAGCCTACATTACGTTTATAAATACCTACTGATTCGAGAGTCAGGTGTGCCTACATTAGTGGAGAGTGATAAGAACAACAAGCCTATGGAACCTAAATAAATTATCTTAGAGATCCGCTGCATTTATCTCAATTCTCATAAACTCATCTAGCTCTCAGAATTGTTTGGATAGGGGAAGACCACACACACACACAAGAAGAGAACCATGATCTAAATTTGTCTATTATGAGATTAATTCACTATTTAAATGAATAAATTATTCGATCATATTCTTATATTCCTCAGAAGGGTAATTCTTGAGACACATATCACATAAATTTCTTGCAAAGTTTGGATTACTCAGTTTTGGTTAAATAAAAGGTGAAATGAACTCTTCTCTTCCACATTGGGGACAAGCAACTTCTTTTTTCTTTGCTTCGAGGACAAGAAACTTCAAGTCAGTGTTTGATGAGTGCAAACTCATCTATGTTTTGAGTTCATTTCACATGCTATTTTGTGCATTTTATATCCATATTCATGTAAAACTCATAAAATTTCCTCTAAACTTGGTTTTGTAGGATTATTGATGAAAGCAAGTGATTTGGCAAGAAATGAGCAATGTATTTCCAAAAGAAGAGTCAACCGAGAGTCTCACAACAAGGCTACTGAAGATTAATTTTCTGTACCATCTAACATCAAATGGTTCAAATTCTCTAATGGCTGCATTCTACATCTCAAAGAGCTTCAACGAGTACTCACACGCCCAAATCCGAGTAAAACGTTGCTACGGCCCGACAAGTTAGGAGAAGAAACCAGCCACAGTCTTAAAATTTGTCGCGACAGGAGAGTATGTCGCGTACTCAGAGAGTATATCGTGACCGGTCGCGACAGCAGAGACGCGCGACCGATGTCGCGACAGAAATGGGCGTCGCGATTAAAACCCGTGTCGCGACCAGAATGCCGCAACTTGAAAAATGCCGAAACTGAGTTTTCGACCTAATTTCGCTTCGATTTCACCCTAGGACCATATTTATACTGCTTTTAGGTAAAGAGGCATGAACATCGAGAGCTCTCTCTGGGGTTTCTCTCTCTAGACTCCGCCCATTTTCCTTTTCAGATTTTTATTTTCGTTTTAGATTTGAGAGCAGCTTAGAGCGCATTTTTTGTTTCTATCAAGAGATTTCAAGGCCAGATAATAGAGATTCGTATTTCTACTAAGGTTCGAAAGGGGATTGAAGCTAAAAACTTTATTTTCTCTCTCATGGGTTTTCTCTCTCTAAACCCGTTTCATTTTCTTAGATTTTGCTGCAGATTTTTATTTTTAATGTATCTTGTGAATAGTTTTCGAAAGGCATTTTTATTTCTATTGAAGAGATTTTTGAGGCCAGACTCGATATTCAATTTATTTACTGTGAGGTGAAGATTTTTAAGCTCAAATCGGGTTTTTCTTTCTCTTGATTCTTTCTTCATTTTCTTACTTTTGTTTGATTAGTGATGATTGAAATCAAAGAATGGAATATTAAACACCTCTCTAGGTCGGGATTAATTGTCAACATTCGTATTTGCGCTTTTTCGCTTATTTTCAGGGGTTTAACATCGAATTTATATAATTGGTACTGCTCATACAATGAATTGTTCTAATATTAGTAGTTTATACCCAAAAAAGAGTCAGATTCTTGTCTATTTCAAAGAGGCCCTAAGTGACAGCTGTAGACGGGAGATTCCCGAGAGTAAAGAGCAGAATCTCAGGGGTATGTTGGGACTAATATCTCGAACTATCAACTCGAAAATTACTTGGAGCAGATCACTAATTTACTCATGGTGTGAGGATTAATTAGATGATGTAATCAATTTAGTCGATCGCAGGTTTCTCCTTAGTCTAATGAAAGGATCTTGATCCCGTGTTACAAAGATCTAATCAAGGAGATAGAAAATTTTATTAGATTCAAGGACGAGATACCAATTACATCAGAGTAAGGCTTCAGATTATCCTATCTAGGGCAAGAATTCTTCACCCTAAGAAATGGTTGCAGTGATTAAAAAGTTAAAAACAATCAAATCTTAGCAATGCCAAATTCCATAAGTAGTTATTTAGGACCATATTTCCCGAAAAGGAATATGGTGTTAGATAGTGAAATGTATGGTGTATGGAGAACCGAGCTATACTACATCGCTTCTCGACAAATCTAGCATTCAATCCTCATACAAATGCAGACTTTCAAGGAAATGCAAATTGTTTTGTAAATAATTATCCTCATCCCTGCTGACTCTCTCTTCATACCTTTAATTAAGTAGTCACATTTGGTAGATTTTTAGGATTAGCTTTTAAATCAGTTTTTGTTTCAATTAAATTGATTTTATTTGACATCCTACTGGGTCACTTAAATAAAGTGGGAAGAACCCTTGTAATCTGGGTGATCAAATCTACCGAGAGAATCTCTCAACCTCGTGGTACGATATCCCACTCCTAGAGTCCACTTTATTACCAGGATGAATTAAGTAGCACCTTCATGGAAGGGGTCGAGTGTTGGTAATACTTTCTCATTTCAATTTTTGAGTATACTTACTTTGTTTCAAATCGCTGAGTATTTACCACATTCACTCCCTCGTCATACTTTCACATAACATTAATCGTCTCTTTACAAGTTTTTTGCACATGACTGGGATTGCATAATAGTCCTTCGCACAGGTCATACCAGATATGTCTGGGTCTTTACATCTAGCCACATGTGCGCGTTGTCCATAGTGTCGATAGAGATCCCAGATTTACAAACGACTTTTGGAAGAGTTTCCAAAATAACAGCATTATTAGTCAATTAGCGAAGACTGTGATTTCATCCTCTGATGCATGGCCAATGTGAAGGACCATACAGATTTTAGAGGACATGCCTCGAGCATGTATCTTGGATCATAAGGGTAGCTGGGAGGAGTACTTACCCTTAGTATAATTTGATTACAACAATAGTTATCAAGCGAGTATATAGATAGCACCCTATGAGGCTTTGTATGAGAGACCATACCGATCACCTATTCACGGACAAAGGTGAGCAGAGCCTCATCACTCCGGTTTGGATCTGATTAGGAGACACCGAAGAAGGTGAGTTTTATCACGACAAACGTATTCCTCATGGCTTATGCAAGTAAGAGCCGTACGATAGACAACATCACTTCTAGAGCCTGAGTGGGTGATCACGCCAAGGTACTACTTTGACGAAAGTGGTAAGGTTCGACAAGTGGAAGCTAAAGAACGAGGTTCATCGAGCCCTTCGAGATACCGAGAAGCGTGGGCACAATAGCGCACCGGCTTGAACCACTGCTAGCATTTATGGTGTTCATGAGGTGTTCCACGCCTACATACTACGAAAGTATGTTCTGTGATCCAAATTTATGGATTGGGGGAGAGATTGATGTTGACACAAATGGGACCTTCGAGGAGGGACCGGTAGGCATCCTAGACATCTGGGATCAGGTTTTGGGACACAAGACTATGCGGCTAGTGAAATTGTTGTGGCAACATCGATAACGGAGGAGCCATGGGTTAATTCGGGGATTACCACGCACACCCATCCTTCTCGTTTAGGGATGAAGGTACGCGGTATTATTCAAGTAGCAATTGGAATGACTAGTTTACATGCATGAGATTATGTACATCGTGACGTATGTGTTTTGTTGTGAATGACCGTAAATCTTGCGAAATTCTTGAAGGGGGAAGAATGTAAACCCGAGAAATAAATTTTCTATAAAGGTAACAAGACTACCGAATATGAAATTTTCTATCTACGACAAATCTACCACCACTAATCATGTCACAAAATCTAGCTACCCCGTCGAATTTCGTTGAATTATGAGATAGTCAAAATTTCACCTTTTTTGAGGCACCGAGAGTGACGAGTGACATGTGGCACGTGTTGAGTGGCTCACATTGAGCCACGTGTCAAATGGAGGGCAAGTCAAAAAAAGAGACTAAGTGGGGCCCATGTTTGACATGTGTCACCACTTGATAGGAAGGAAATCCAAAGTTATGGATAAGGAGATAAGGATAATCCAAGAGAGCCATTGAGAGCTTAACACGTGGTAAGAGAGGACACTATCACTTGACCCATCGTGGACCAAACCGGGGGGATTGGACAAAGAGAAGGGGGAGTGAAGAGAGAAGCTCCAACTTCTCTCTACGATTTATGGAGATCAGGGTCGATTGGTCTCGCAATAATCAAGATCATCTCAACAAAGGCTACGCTGGTACCGAAAAACAAGAGATTTCACGAGGATTTCCATGCAGGAGTTAGGGAAATCAAGGGTTTCGGGTTTAGGAAGTGTCCACGGGACTTCCTAGAGAAACTTCCACTCTTCAAGAGGTAGGTCTTCTCCTACTTTGGTAATTTTCTATCTTAAGGGTTGTGTGGTTGTGTCTTGCCCCGAGGGTGATGTTTGGTTGCATTTTGAACAATGGGAAGCCGCCTTCCTATTTGATCTTATGCATTAAATCGGACTTTAGGACGAGTTTTCTAGTGAGAAACAAAGGGACGGCCTCTATGTCCTTAAGGTAAATTGTAGTCGAATCGTTGAACTTGATGTTAGGCTTCAATTACCTAAATCTGACCTCTATAGCCCAAGTTATGGTCCGTTTTACTTGGAATGGCCTAAAAGTAAAGTCTGTCCCGCTAGGTCTGTCCCTGCATTGTGGCTCATCCTGTACTAGGTTTGTTCGGCTAGGTCTGTCCAGCTAGGACTATCCGGCTAGGTCTGTTCAACTAGGTCTGTTCTACTGTCTGGTCTGAACAGGTCCGTCCTGGCCAGGCTCATCTCACTAGGTCTGTCCGCATTTTGTGGGTGAAAGTCCGTCCTACCAACAAACTATTCATGTGAGACCTTCAACTTTGGACGACCATAACTTTCTTGTCCGAGCTCCGATTTGTACGTTCTTGGTATATATGGAAAGATCTTTGAGTTTAGAATCTGTCCATATGCCTGTGAATGGCATGTTATGCTCATGTATTTTCTGAAAAATTGATTGTTGCACTAAGTGTACTAATCACTTGAGTATGCAATGACATGTCGAATGGAATATACTGTTTGTGTGTCATTGCTTGATAATTGAGTGACACGTTATTGTATGTGAATGAGGCCATTACATGGCTTTTTGTAGGCTAGTTGTGGACATGATACGTCACCATTAGGCCTAGAGGTCAAAGTAAATCATTAATTGATGGGTAACCACTTTTGATGTCAATATGGGCGTATTTAGATATGTTGGCATGAAGAATGAAAATTTTTAGCCATAAATTAGAAAATGAGACACAATACTATGTGGGTACTTGGATCTCCATATTCACGGTAACATCGCCGAGCCTGTGGGCATAGAAACTGCTTAATTCACCATTCTCGTGAATGTGGTGCTCAAACCGACAAGGTCCAATCAGACTCACAAATGGTATAAAATGAAAAAATTTAAAACATTTATACACGTGTGTTGGGCGCAAGATGGGGTAGACTTCTGGTGGTGAAAGACCCAAATCTACATGCTGCTAGGACATGATCACCGGCAGAGCCCAAAAGCCCAAGGCGCACGACGATCCCGCGGTGAGACCCCAAAAATTACGTGATCCCAAATAATTAAACAATCGAAATTTACTTAAATTGAAATGAGTATCGAGGTTAGTCCATACCAGTAAAGTCTTGTGTGAGACACCACGATTCTGTTTTTCACACTCGGGCGCTGTACGTGTGAGGTTGGTGAGACTCAGACATGGGACATGGCGGGTCGTGATTATCTACAGATGTAGAATTCCATTCTAGGTTTGCACTGATCTTATTGGAATGTGCTTCTTTGGTGACATGACCATTGCATGTGCATTTAGGTGGGGAGTAGCCTCTATAGGAGTTTACTCTATTGGGCATTGCGCACCCCCTCGTGGGACCCCCCTTTCAGGTACAGGGAATGTGCAGAGAGACGACGCTCACTAGAGGCCGATATTGAGTAGGAAGCTGGATTGTGGCTTTGATTTATATTTTGTAAAACATGTATTAGAGTGCTTAATTTTGATATGTGCTTTATATAAGAGTGATGAAATTTAAACTCTTACGGACTATGGTTTTAATAGTCATTTGCTTATTTGTTTAAGTATGGGTAAATGGGCCTTACGTGGCCATTTTTACTCGTATGTGAAACCGGTGAGGTTGTTGTATAATATTGGGCCATGTTTCCATTTTAATTGCATAGGTTATATTTTGGGTAGAGCTCCCCGTACAAAGGAGACTTAGCCCGATTTTCATTGAATCTGTCTTAAAAGGACTCAATGAAAGTGTGCCGTTGACCCGACATCGACAAATCTACCACGTAGTTGACTGCCGTTAACTGACTCCCGAATTGGGGTGTCACACTATTGTTTAAGTGTTAAACAAGGTCCAATCAATGTCAGTTGTGGTTACTCCATATAGGATATGGACTAACAAGGATCCCTATTTTTCTCACTTACATGATGGGATTATCCTCATTGGTAGCAGTCGAACTTTTACAAACAAAGCTAGAAGCTAAATTTGACAGGTGTCTATTTGTAGGATATCTTAAGGAAGTTTTGGATATCATTTCTAAAAAACTTTGGACAAAAAGTTGTTTGTTTCAAAGTATATAATTTTCTTAAAGAAATAATTTCTTCTAAGAGATGACATTGGGAGCAATGATGAGCTTGGTGAAGTTCAAAGTGCTTAAACAGACATAGATAAATTGACTTAATCTAAGGTTGTTATTCATGTTGATGAAGTAGCAGTTGATCCTTCTAGAACACAAGCACATTGTAACAATAGTATGATACGTATTGTTCCGAAGAAATATAGATTTCTCATCAGTGAATAGTGGAACGTATTGCTCACGAAGATTGATGAGCCTACTACTCACGATGAATCTCTGAGTAGTTCAGAACCTGAGACATGGCTTGAAACCATGAAGTCATAGATGGATTCCAAGTGAATCAACCAAGTAGGGACTTTAGTTGAACCACCCAAAGGGATAAAACCCATGGGGTGTAATTGGATCTTCGAGAAGAAGACTGACATGGAAGGTAATGTGATTACCTACAAAGGCTAGGCTTATGGCTAAAGGTTATCATCAAAGACGAGGAAATGACTATGACGAGACTTTAAGCCCAGTAGCCATGCTTAAATCCATAAAGGATACTCCTTGCCATTGATGCTCATTATGATTATGAGATATCATAAATGGACTTGAAGACGGATTTCCATAAAGGAAACTCTTGGCAAGGATGTGTGTATGACACAAACTGTGAGGTCTTCACCTAGAAATGGCAATAAAGTATGCAAACTTCATGAATGCATTGATGGATTGAAGCAAGCATTCAGAGTTAGAATAATTGATTTAATGAGGCAATTAAAGAGTTTTATTTTTCACAAAATGCGGATGAGCCTTATGTGTGATGAGCATTGTGTGTTGTTTACTGATTTTTACATATACCAAAAACGACTAATTCTTGACACTACCACCAAAGATTATTCAATCCCCAACAGTTATGCCAAAAATTTGTTTGACTCAATATATAAAATTTGTTTTATGCTATATAAGTAATAATTTGCAATTAAAATAAGTTTTGTCAGAATCATCATAAGCGATAGGTCATACAAATAATAAAGTGGACAAAATAGTCCTAATATCATTCCCACAATGATTGATTTGAAAATCTAAAAGATTAATCACTTTACCACTCAAGATATAATAACTATTTGAAACCCTAATTTCAAGAATATGTTGAATTTTATAAAATATAATTAATAAAGAGTTAAAAGAAATTTCAATATTAGATTAGATAGTTTAATGGAATGAAATAACACTGGAAATGAAATAAGTGTTGTGACCATTAATTTGCAAATTTCCAAATAAAATATAAAGTGTGGGACATGAACATTTGATTGTCCAACAGCAAAATAGTGTAGCACTGGATTTTCTCCTTGCACCACACATTTCACTCTTCAGCTCACCACATTCATATCTCTAGTTAGTAGGTCTGAAAAGCTACTTGATATTACCTCTTAAGATCTGACTGTTTTTCCTTCTCAGTACTTCACAGCTATTTCTTAGGACTAGAAATTGCTTGCCCCCATAGATACAATAATGCAAGCCCTCTCTAATATAATTGGTACCTCAACCATCAATTAGACAAGAATTCCCTCTCTCCTTGATTAGAATCTCAACTAACACATGATTGAGATTATTCTTCTCAATTGAGGTGAAACCTCTCATAATTTAACTGCTAGATTATTAGGAGGATATTATTCCTCGGGAACACACTCCTATTGTCACCCCAGAGGTAACCTTGAAGTCAGAGGTTAGAACTTCACTAGTGATATATCAGAGTGATCCAAATAGTGCATTAGTTCAAATAATATCAGTGCAATTTACCCCCAAAGGGTTTCTCCTTGCTCTCGGGTAGTTTATCTCTGTGTCACTTAGAGGGATTCCTAGAAATCAAAGCAATGATAAAGCCCTTTTTGGGTACTAAACACTGATATTCAGAATAGCTCTATGTGGGAGTAATACCAGTTAAATCACTCCAAATTTCATGCTCAAAACAACATTAAAATATTACCAACAATAATCCCAACAACATATTCTTCCTAGAGGGAGGTTAGCCTTCCATTACTAAATTACAAATGATAATGACTAGTTTATCAAACAAATTCATTGAAATTGTAACCAAAATCAAGATAAATGAATCTTAAAAATTCCTAGATTCCATTAAAGTTCAAACATAAATGAAGCTTTGATTTATCTATCCAAATTAGAATCTTAGTTCAGATCCACTACTATAATCTAAAATAAAGAAAATTTTTATCTAGAATAGGAAAAAAAATTAAAATAAGAAAAAGAAAAGAAAAATATATACAAAGAGCTTCAGCTCCTCCCAAAAGTTCAAGAACTGTCGAAAGTTGAGCAAAAGACTACGCACTTGTCCCTAGGAGCTTCTATTTATAGGCTCTGGGATATTGACCTTAAAAAAAGGCGAAAAATCACATTCCTAAAGCCTAGAAATCTCGCCTCTAGCCGTTGATGTCGTGGTCACGTCACGGTGTGATGTCGCGGCATTAAAAGTCTAAATTTTGAGTCACCACCAATGTCAAGGTAGTGTCTAGATGATATCGCGACATTTAAGATACAATATAATAGATCAATTCCTTGTCAAGACATTGTTCTGCATTAAGTACATTAGGTTGATGTCGTGAGATTGAGTTGATGTTGAAACATTGCTCTTGAATGTTAAGGTTATTTTCTGATGTCGTGGAAATGTCGCGACATTGCAATCTTCAACTTTACTTGTGAAGCCCCAATTTATGGGGGTCATTTTTGTACTATTTTTTTTTTGAATAGTGTATATGAATAGTGCAAGGGCACTGTAGTTCAAACAATTGCACAACACAGTGCAATGTGCCACAAGACAATAGTGTCCTCATTACGCGCGGTAGACGCCGCGCCTTTGTGTTTCACCACGCTACTGCGGCGCTGCAGGCCTGGCCGCGACACGCCCGCCCAGCCCGGGCCCCGCCGCGACACCACAAGGACTGTGTCATAACACCAAACGAGCCAATCCTATCACGACAAAGAAAAACTCTATCGCGACGGACTTTGGGTTTCACACTGTGGCGCCATTGCCGCAAGCATAAGGTAACCACAATGCGACCAATCGCCGTTACACTAAAATCGTGTCACGACACAAAAGGCCCAACTGCCTAAAAATTTGTCGTGACACAAGATGAGCCAACTCTGTCGCGACAGAGGATTCTCTGTCGCAACAGAGAACCCAAGGAGGTCTGTCTCGATAAGCCTTCACTGGCACACCCGCGCGCGCGTGCATAGGTGATCGGGATGAATCATGCGTACATTTTAGTTAAATTATCGATGTTCTTTATAGCTAAAATGCATGATTCACAGCCTTTTTCATTAATATTACGCTAATCCCTAATATTATATTATGCTATAGAATAAGGTGATATTGGAATCAAAAGGGCAGCTAAAAGACAGTACAGAGAGATAAAATGACGGTGCTGGCATCACAAAGGTTACTGCCCGTGAAGATCCCTTCGCAAGAAATGGCACTTCAATGCAGTCAAGGGTCCTTCTGTCGTGATCGAACTTGAAAGCCTAAAATCATAGGCCTCGGGTTCGCCGCTGGGAAGCCACCTTCTCCACAACGAAGTGAGGTTCCCTTTCCATTATGGGAACTTGAAAAAACCCTAACTTTTTAGGCCATTGATGGGCTCGTGTCTCGAGGTATAAAAAAGGAGTAATTCCGAAGCAAAATGGGGGATGGGAAGAAGAAGAAGAAGGGGATACAAGAGGTAGAGATCAATGATTAGTGCTCAAAAAGTGCTATTTTGAACCCTGTTTATTTAAGGTTTTGAGCACTTTTTGTGTGTACCACCAGAATTAACCCGATTTGCACATTAAGGTCCCTGCTATTCTATTGATCGCATTTTGTGGCTAATTTTGTAGTTTTTGCAAGATAATCAGGCCAAAATTATCGAGTCAATTCAAACACGAAGAACCCGAGTTTAACTCATCGTTGCAGATCAGATCCCATAAGGAAATAAGAGCAAAAAGTGAAGAAAAATGGAGCACTGCAGGAATGCTTTTCCTGCGAGCACTATTCATCATGCAGTACTATTCACAATTCAGCCACTATTCACCTGTCCTGATTTTTAACGCTGTGCCCTGTTTGTTTCAATTTTTGTTTCTTCCTATTTGGTCCTTGTAATAGTTAACTAGTTTTGTTCATTTTGGTAATTTGTATTGTTTTGGGGGCAGTATTTAAAGCCCAAGCAAACACTGTAATAGGGGACTTCACTTTCGGAAATAAGAGACAAAAGGGCGGGGGGTTTTCCCCACGCTTTCCTTTCTTTCATTGTCTTTCCACTTTCTCACTAGCCAAACACCCTCCAAGGATGACAACTCGGAGGATGAGCGGCTAGAACCTCTTGCTCCTTGAAGTAGAGGGTCATTGGGCACAGGATCTAGAGCAAAATGAGGAGTTCCTCGTTTTTCACGCAGGTACTCACTGTCATTCGTGTTCTCCTTTTACTCTAGGTTTAGATCCCTTCGATTCATGTTGAATGGTCACTACTTGGTGATCTTTTAGTGCTCACTTGATGCTTATTACTAGATCTTGTGATGTTCATTAGTTACCTTTTATTACCCATTGTAATTTGAGTCAAGGAGACTCGTTTGCATTGACTGAGAACATTAATGGCCAGTGAATGCCATTTTCATAGAGATTTAATAAGGGTTAGTTTTTCTTGCTACATGAAGATCCGATTCAGGAGATGACTATAGGTCACCCTCCCCAATGCGAGGAAAGGACCCTAGAAATCCTCATTTACCGTAGAGACTTAACCCAAGTGACCCAACGCTTTAAGGAGCCTTTTATTTTACATTTTTTTACTTAATTTATTTTCAGCCTGCAAACAATCAACTCTCACTGTTTTTAACAACACCCGAAATCCAAACTGAAATTCACCAATTTCAATCAACTGTGAGTCATTTGTACGAAGAAAACCCATCCCTGTGTTCGACCCTAAAACCGCTATACCATAGTAGCTTTGTTACGGCAGTAGGAGGAATTTTAGGTTATAAATATTGTTGATTTCGATTCACCTATTGTGGCACGAACCAAATGGTGCCGCTGTCGGATGGTGCTCTAAGGAAATGATGACTGATGAACACTTGTGATCCTCATCACAAGATCCGTGAATTTTCTTATTTTTTTGTGTACCGCTTTCCGGCAACAAATTTTATTTCTTCGTTAATTATTATTTTTAGTTAACATAACCCTTTTTTTGGTAGAATTGTTTTCCTTTTTTCCCTTGTTTGGTGTCTGCCCTGTTCTTGCACCAAGAGAACATGTTTAAGTGGGTAAGGAATTCTGAAGGCAGGTTGATCAAAGTCAATTTTCCACAGGAACCTGGACTGAATTTGAATACTGACCAAATGGAAGAGGGAGAGCCGTACAATGAGGATTCATTGGAGAGAAACCCTAGTGCATACATGTCAATGAGGGATTACAGAAACCTTCCATGGCAGAATCAACAACCCGTGGAGAGAAATCCAAACCCATCTAGCTCCATGAGGGACTATAGAAACCCTCCATGGATGAGTCCACCTTTCTACAGTGTTTCCCCAACTAACGCACCACTTGACAATACTTACAACCCTAGTTGGGGGAACCACACAAATTCCTCATGGGAACCAAGACCTCCACAATATGCACCTCCGGCTTCTCCATATTATGCCTCAACTCCTCAGCCACCACAACCACCACATTTGACATCTTCAGTTGAGCAAGCAATACTGAACTTGAGCAAACTAGTGGATAATTTCGCAGAGAAGAGAAGTGTTGAATGTCCAGCTAATCTGTGAAATTGACACAGTAGAGAGCTCCCTGAACAAGGAATTGGATGTTTTCCAGAGCGGAATTGATCAGGAATTTGACATCTTGCAGTAATCCATCTCACATAGAGAGAAGGAGAATCTGGAGGAAGAGTGCTTGACTGACACTATTTTGGGTGAACAAGCTCAACTGCAGCTTCAGGAGGAATTGAAAGATGAATCAGCAAAAGCTCCTGAGGAACTGTAGGATGCCCTAGAATCATGTGTTGTTTATGGGCCATAGAGGAGAGAAGAAGAAATCCTTTCCTTGTTGACTGAGGAAGGTAGTGGAAGAACACCAAGAGCACACCCCACCCCGCCCCTATCACTTCAAGGTATATCTTGCCCACACCTACAGCACACTCGAACTCTGAAACACCTACCACAAAGGCCACCCAATTTGCACTACCTATGCTGCAGAACTTTAGGAAGTTAGTGGCTACTACTCAGATTTTTGTCACTACATCAAATACATTGGTAGCTGCCTATACCTCATGGCATAGCGGATGGTTTGGGTGATGGTTCAGATATGGAGCACTGACTTCGGTATTTCACAAGCTCCACCAGCCCAATGTACCTCCAAACGCTGAGAATGGTTTGGGGGAACACAAATTTCCACTCCTTTTGTTTCATTTTTCTTGTCTCATTTTATTTATTTTATTTATTTTGATTTCTTTTAATTTTCTTAGATTTTCTAATTTTTAGTTAATCTTTGTTTTAATTCTTAATTTTCAATTTTCTCAGTAATTTTTTCTAATTTTTTTGTGTTATTTTTGCGCTTTTTGAGGTGCAGTAGCTTGTATGCGTGGAGCAATTTCACAGATCAGCACTTCAAGCAATAAGGAAATTCGCGCAATGCGCGATTTTAAGTCAGCCTCGTCCCATTTTGTTTCTCGCCTATAACTTTCTCATCCGAACTCCGTTTTGGGTAATTTTGGTATCGTTGGAAAGCTTAGAGAGTGGAGAATCCAAATATATCTAGAAAGAACACTTTTGAAATTTTTATAAAGGTGTAATTTTCAAAATGCTCCAACTGGTCACTTTTTTCCTCTCTTTTCTTCTCCTAACTTGTTCATTTGAAGTCAAAACGGAGTGAATAAGGTGTCGGTGGAAAGCTTGTGAAGTCTCCTATCCAAAAACGAAAAATGAAGAATCATATGTAGCACTCCTTCTATAATCTTTCAATCCAAGCCCCATTAAGTGACAATGTGACATTCGTTTGGGGAAAGTTAGCGAAGGAAGTGGCATTTATTTTATGTTTTGTTATTATTTCTGAAGAAGCTATTTTGTATGTTATGTGGCTTGTTGGTTTTCCTTTTGTGAAGCTTTTATTATACTATATGCCTTACTTTTTTCAATTCAAATTAAACGACATTTTTGCACCCTTTTTTTTTTTTTTTTGGTTTTGCCTAACCTGCAAGTTGGAAAATTGAAACTTTGTCTAATCCTATTGATGTTAGATTGATTCCATGCCTAGTTGGGTGGATGATTAGTTTAATTCTTGTTGCTTTCGACCTTTTTCTTCCACCTCTAGCTAACCACACACTATGCACATTAGGTTTCAACAATAGGCTGAAGAACTGCCTAACCTCCTAAACTTTGCAACACCTACCCTAATTTCAAGGACTACCTTAAATATGTTAAGGACCCCATGAAAAGGAGGCCAATGTGTCTTCCAAATAAAAATAAGTGAAAAAGAAAAAGAAAAGAAGAAAATTGCCTGGGGGGTATATGGCAAACCTTAAAGCTCAGCCCTAAGCCAACTCGGGTCGAGAGCCACCGACTTAGTGCTCAAGCATGGGTGGGATGGGTGGAGTTTAGCGAAGCCAGGTGGTGCTGAGTTTCAAATCATTCGAGTCCGCAAAACTCTGAAGATAGTGGTCGAAGATCCTTATGACTTCGATGCCTTAAGTTTTAATCATTGAGTCATCGGTGGATCCCCGTTACATGGACTTTGGTGAGGTCGATTCCTCAGCATTGCACCCCTACAACACAAAAAGAGTTGTGGAATAAGAGTGGGTCCTGATCTATTTAGGCTGGTTAGTGTCCTAAGTGTAGGTAGTAGCTTGGTTGGGGAGAGTGCGCCTGCGCTTTATTGTTGAGAACCGATCAAAACAAACACTTAGGTTTTCGTGGAAGTCTCTGCTGATTCACCAAGAAGGAGGCTCTTTGATATTCAATTTTGTATGGCATTCATTCTCTCGAGATAGTTACAAGCAAGGGTTTCATGATTCATCGAGGGTTAGCATTACTCATTCACAAACTTTTGAAATATAATAATTCTTTGCGGAACATCATTTCGTTATCGCTTTATGCTCTTCTTCTTTATTTCTTTCATTGCTATGACTAGCAATGGTGCAGGTTTCAGTATGATTAGTGCTCAAAAAGTGCTATTTTGAACCCCTTATTTAAGGTTATGAGCACTTTGTGTATTAATCGAATTAACCCGATTTGCACATTAAGGTCCCGCTTTATATCACCATCAATGGACGCATTTTGTGGCTAATTTTGTAGTTTTTGCAAGATAATGTGCCAAAATTATCGAAATAATCCAAACACGAAGAACCCTAGTTGAACTCATCATCACAGACGATCCCAGAAGGAAAGAAGAGAAAAAGCCGAAGAAAATGAGCACTCGCAGAATGCTTTTCTCGCGAGCACTGCCTAACTGGCATCACTATACATAATTCAAACACTATTCACCAGTTCCGCTTTGACACCGTGCCCGCGTTTTAATTTTTTGTTTCTTCCTATTTGGTCCCCCGTAATAGTTAACTACTTTGTTCATTTTGCAATTTGTATTGTTTCAAAGATGAAAAGCCTGGGCAAACACTATAATGTGGGACTTCACTTTCTTAATAGGGGAGAGACAATGGGGCGGAGGTTTTCCGGCTTTCCTTTCTTCATTTTTCCACTTTCTCACTAGCCAAACACCGAGGATGACAACCTCGGAGGATGAGCAAGAACTCTACTCCTGGCAAAAGTTCGAGATGACTGAGGTCACCTCCCTTAACGTGAGGAAAGGACCTTGGAAATCCTCATTTACCGTAGAGACTTAACCCCAGTGACCCAACGCTTTAAGGAGCCTTTATTTTACATTTTTTTACTTATTTTATTTTCAAATTTCGCAAACAATCAATCCTCAACGCTTTTAACAACACCCCAAATCTAAACTCAAATTCACCGCCAATCAACTCCGTGAGTCATTTCAGACGAAGAAACCCATCCCTATGCTCGAATTTAGAATCGCTATACTCAAGAAGAGCTTTGCTACGGCAAAGAGGGAGGAATTTTAGGTTATAAATATTGTTGATTTATGTTCATTCATCGCGGGCACGAATCAATAAATAGAGCCAACCGAAAGATCGCGAAGACTCCGAGTTTTCTCATAGCTTCTTCCTTCAACCTACTTCATGATTCGAATTCATCAATCTGTAATGAATACTATGATGAACTAACTTTTTTCTCTAGGGTTTTGCCAACCCTAACCACTGTTTGATGGATTGATTTTTGGCTTTAGCTTATTTGGCTATTAATATGAGTTCATATATGCTCGCTTTTAATTCCGGTTTAATTACATGTTATCAGTTCCTGCTAACTCGTGCATGCTAAAGCTTGGAATTTGAGATCGAGAGAAGATAATTTCTAGGGACATGGTTAAAGCAACACTTGGGTAGTCGAAGAATAGAGATATTCCAGATTGCAAGTGTGGCACTAAGGTTTGCATATTTGTGGAGTTTCCTCAGAATTAGTGGATCGAGGCAATGTATGCAAGACATCCCATTAGCGAGATAGGCAAATATATCTTGAGAGAGAATATCTTGTAGGAAAAATCAACCCACTAACATAACTCATATAAATACTTCAATAAGTCCTTAATTGAATTGACATCCATCAAGAGTGGTAGGAGATGGTAAAACCCTAGGCTTCTCATCATCGATATAATTCAACACACGCAATTCCAAGTTTTTGTTAATTCTAATAATATAGTCATAATTCACTATAGGATTAGATCTAAATATTGTCGAAGTCATCAAATCAATAGTCAACACACTTCTCTTTGAGAGAACGACAGTTGAGTAACCATTATACTACGTTAACTCGACGTGTGCATCACACACCTGCTCAAGGCTTTCCCAATTAATTTCACACACTCACCATTGGCCCGTTAAGTTTTTGGCGTCATTGCCGTGGAGAAGTTTAGTGTTGATATTGACAAATGTACATAGATAGTACTTTTGGTTCAATTTAATTTGTTTATTATTCTCACTTCTTGGATAATTTCTTTTTACTTTTTATTCTGATTACATGTTCTTTCTTTTTATTTCATATGTGCTATGATTTGTTTCGTTTTATCTTGTGGTTTCGTGAACGATTTAGAGTGTATGGAAAGACAAAATCACAAGGAACTGCCCCATTCGATCCCGAACTGTAACGGACATTGCATCGATTACGTAAAGAGACCTACGAACTCACCAAATCATGCAACATCAGCACGCAGACATATTCATGATGGGGATGGACCATAGGTGGAACATACTGGAAAGAACTATAGAAATCCAACCACCACACCCTTCGTACAGCCTAATAATCCACATATGCTACTTGAGGAGTTTGCTTTGCCACCTATAGTTGTTCAGTCAGCTATACGTTGAACACCCATACGAGCGAACAACTTTGAGCTGAAGGGAGTGACATTGCAAATGCTCCACAATATACAATTCCATGGGCTACCTAGTGAGAATCCGAATGCACATTTGACTAGCTTTACTGAAATGCATGACCTGATAAAATATAATGGAATGGCAAGAAGCTCTTAGGCTGATAATCCCATTATTACTTAGTGATCAGGCCTAAACATTGAGTTGACCGACCAACCTCCAGACACCACCACTCATGGAATGACAGTGCATAAATTTATGACCAAATTTTCCCGCCCTCGAAGATAGCTCAATTGGTGCAGAAATTAGCCCACATTTAGGCAATTTGAGGGAGGAAACCTAGTTGAGGCTTGGGAGAGATTTCGCGGAAGAGCTATTGAGGAGGTACTTACATCACAGATTGACTAAGTGGATGCAGGTGCATGCGTTTTTAGTGATCGAGCAACTCAGCTAGGGCCAATGATCATTGATGCTTGACGGAGGTGCTCGATGAAAACCATGGATCGAGGCATCACGGATCTTGGGGATATAGCTACCAGCACTGTCCCGATTGGCCTAGAACGGATCAACACCTAAGAGCCCTTAGCGAGGAAGACACACGAGATTCTCGGTAACACGTGGCCAAATCATGTTGCTCGATTAACTAAGCGACTCTGACAACGAGGTATAGTAAATGTTATTTAGAGTAATCCATGGGAAATTTGTGAATCTGCGGTGGAGCGATGCGATACTATGGGTGTCGATCGGGCTAGGATGACAATAGAGTAGGCTCAATATGTGGTCATTAGAATCAATGCAACAGGGCATTATGGGGAGCAATGCATATTGGAACGAATGCCGGAATCAGTCGGGAATGCGAAATTAGGATGGAGAGGTAACCAGGTGTCAAAACAATCAAAGTGTAGTTGGAGGAATAGTTGAAACAACATGCAACCTGCAGTGAATGAACAATCCACGAGGAAGAAAGTGGACTTGGAGCAAGCACTTGCACAAATACTCACCTCACACACCGCCTTTATGAATGGAGACAAAGGCAGGTACCAAAACTAGACCACTCGATTGAACTGTCCGGGTAGTAAAATTGAGAAACTCATAAGATTCTAATGGGCCCGAATGGCGATTTGTTAATAGGAGAGGAATCGAGGGAGCATTCTTAAGAAATTCTAAGGTGAACCCCGGGAAGAAGAGTAACGAACAAGTAAAAGTTGTCACATTGAGGAATTAGCGAAGAACTACTTGATATTAGGGCAGCCCGCAGTGATATGGGAGGTAAGAAAGAGATAGAAGAAGCAATCAAACTTTAGCCTGAATTGACAAGACGATGGGGAACAACCCCATCAGAAATATTTTGATAAAGAAGAAACAAAGGCTAAGGGCCGACCAAACATGACTGAACCTACTATCCCAATCTCGTACCCTCAACTTCTGAAAAAAAGAAAATTGGATACGCAATTCACCAAATTTATATGGAAGTGTTAAAGAAACTCCCGTGTTCTCGGTTCTTAGTGCGATTAGAGCAAATGCCTAGCTATGTGAAATTCATGAAAGATATACTGTCTAACAAAGAAAGGTATCGAGAATTTGAGGCAGTAAACCTCATTGAGAGTGTAGTGCCATCTTTGCAACAAGCGCCACAAAAGCTTAAAGACCACATTAGTTTTTGCCATACCATGCACAATTGGAAATTCCATTTTTGAGAAGGTCTTGTGTGATTTGGGAGCAAGTATTAACCTCATGCCACTATCTATATTCAGACAATTGGGATTAGGTGAAGCTCGCCAAACCACAATCACACTCCAGTTGGCAGATAGGTCACTGAAACACCTTAGGGGGGTAATAGAAGGCGTTCTGGTCAAAGTGGGCAAGTTCATATTTTCGGTAGATTTCATTGTTATGGATATGGAAGAAGATAAAGAAATACCTATCATACTGGGTAGGCCATTTCTAGCGACGACGAGGCAGCGATTGATGTCTGAAGGGAGGCGGGGTGAGCCCTAGAAGGCCGAGATCACCTTTCATGTATTCAGGCCAGTGGCTCATACTTGACTACTAATAAGATACCTCGGTCCTCGGCAAAGAGAGATCTTACAAAGGCGAGTGGTAAGCTCTGGGGTAAATCCCGTGTTACACAACGAGTTGCCCAAAAGATCAAGGCATGGCGTAAGTAGTCAACCGCCCTGGTGGCGATTTTTGAGCTGCAGTGTATTAGTATTCCCGAGTTCCTACAGAATCTGACATGGAATCGGGATCGTCGAGCTAACGGCGTTAAACATAGTGCTTTTTGGGAGGCAACCCAAGCACTGTGAGATTTTCTTTCTTTCCCTAAAATGGTGTTACTTCCATTCCTCTTTGTTATTTCTGAAAAATTTAGTTTTAGCATCCCTGACCTTAATTATTTTAATATCTTGAATCTTAAGGTGGAGCGAAAACACCGGCGTCGCACTTTCTAGTCCGCGTGGCGAAACGCATTTGGGAACACCTTCCTAGTCGCGGGCGTGACTCCTTCGCGTTGTGAGGCTAGGCCTTCACCACGTGAACCACGCCTTCTTATTTTACATGTAGCATGTCTTCAAGTGTGAAGGGTCGCCGCGGCGGCAAGGGCTCGTATTCGAAGCCTTTATAAATATCTCGACCGGACACTTTCCCCTCGAGCATTTTTGGTGTACCCGCAGTGTCCTGTAGCTGTGTGCATTTTGTTTTAGATTCCAGTCGTCGATGATCAACCCATGGCACGAGGCGCCGATAGCGACAACTGCTCGATTCGGCGCCGCAGGCGGCACCTCGTCGGCGATCGCCGTTTCATTTCTCGGGCGAGCAGCTCTTGCCGCTAGTCTCTTGCATCCGTTCATTCATCGGAGAGGGTTTTCGACCTCGAATGCATTCTTCATACACCATCCAGGACTCGAGGTTAGCGGACCTTGGCGTGTTGCCAGGCCCAGGAGTATGCGATTGTCTACAGTTCTACTCGACTGCCATTCGGTGTTCGGCACCATAATGTTTGTGTCCGGGGTAGTTGGAGTCGACGCCGGAGCACGGGCCATCAACTTGATTCAAATCCTTCACGGGAGGGCGGCGGTCACGAGTACTAGGGAGCTCTACGCTACCGACCGAGGGCCTAATCACGAACTCACACAAGACGGGCGTGTGGCGGCGCACCGTCGGCGAGCGGGATTCACCACGTTCCCGATGACAATGCTCACGGCCGTGGCAAGGTTTGATATAATTTTTTATCTATTAAAAATTAAACCTTCACTTTCCCATCTTAATTACAATGACCAGGGCGAGAGCGTCCTCACATGCGCCGGCGAGGACTCTGGTCGACATCGGGGCGATCATTGGCGAAGTTGCTCAGGGCGACTCACGGCGGCCGGAAGCGGCGCTTGATCAATCCTCGCCCGACCAGGTATGCGATCGGCGGAGTTCATATGTTGGACTCAGGAAGCCCAGTCTGTTTCGCGTCTACCTATTCCAGCGCACCGAGGTGAAGTTCGGTAATAGCGCAGCGAGTCGGTGACGAGGCCGGCGATGACGATACGATGATGATGTCTTGGTGGCCACGCAGCCGCGAAGCGACCTGAAGTAGGCGACGCTTAAGGTCCTCTGGATTCGACCCTAGTCCTGGCCCGACCCGGATCATGCGCTCAGCCCGCTTAGCTTATTGGGACAAATCGCGGGAGGCACCGGATTTCTTTAGCCGAACATGGAATCATCCGAGCAAGATATGGCTGCTATTTAGCCCGGCCCGAGGACGGATCGCAATAGCTCGCTCGGCTCCTGTCATTCCACATACTTTTTCTGACTCCATGCGCGATGATCTATTTTTCTTGGGATATATTTCTTTACCTTTCTGCTTTTTCTTTTCTTTCTTGCATGCGAAGACACTATCTATTTTAGTTTGGGGTGTGGCGTATGGGTTTGACTTAGTTTTATTTTGGCCCATTATTTTGACTTAGTTTATTTTGGGTTTTTCTATTCGCATGATTAGGTCCATATTTTTTTATTTATTATCTTTGCTATTTTTGCATGCTTAGGCCTAATTTTTCTTTTTAGGGGTGTGTTAGGTTGTCTCCCATGCACTTACGTGTATGAAAATTGCACATATTAGAATATGACAGTCTCCATAATTGGTATTGAGTATCTCTATCTTAATTTTGAGCATGATGGCAACAAAAGGGAGTTATAGTAATTGCAAAAACAACCCATCATTCAGTAGATAGGGACAAGATTGTTTGACAATTGGGACTGCGTTGTGTAAAGTCAAGACACTTCATATGGCCGCCTTTTATATCTCAAGAACTCGAATTCCCAAAGTAGGCTATCACACTTTTACGGACACACGTGATCTTCGGGTATGCGTTGTCCGGACTCACCATACAAGAGTCCCTCACAGACCTTAGGAAGTAAACACCTAGAAGTGATGGGACACCTTAGAAAAAGATGATGCTTAGAATACAAAAAAAAAAAAAAAAAAAAAAGAACAAAAAAATAGTAATAATAATGAGAGCAGTAGGAATCATCCAATGAATCCCCGGGTAAAGTCAGGCTTTTAAAGCCCTAATGCCACTGAGCGTGGCAGGGAGCCATTGACATCATTGTCCACTACATGGGGCAAAGGATGGATGATCTACACAATCTAGAACCTCGAGGGTTGGTTGAGTGTTCGGGGTGAAGTTCTAGGGGAACTAAATACCCGGTGCCCTTAACCAACTGGTGGGGAGTCACCAATGGATCCCCTCTATAGGAACCCTCACCTAAAACCTGTTGGTACTAGTACTCTTCCTGAATTGGTCTTATAAATCCACCAGATAACTTCGTGAATAAATTAGTGCGTTCCCATCCTTGGTAAAGCTAGTCCAAATAGGTGAAGTTTGATTAAAGTTTGGGGGGTAATGCAGTCAAACTATACATTGGAGAGCATACTTTAACCGCATAGACTCTTAGGAAAAGATTATTGAGCACTAAAAATGGGGATTGTTGCCAGCCAATTGAGACCCTGACCCGGTCAAGTTTCTTGGCTAAACAATTAACATCAGTCCTTGGAATTACTGGTACTATGGACCCCTTCTTGCTATTGTCATGTAGTAATAACCCCGTATCATCATATATTTTCATGTTCTTGTGTACCCATTCAAATTGATCTATTCTTGCTTGAGGACAAGAAGAAGCTAAGTTAGGGTGTTGATCGGGATGAATCATGCGTACATTTCAGTTAAATTCTCGGTGTTCTTTATAGCTAAAATGCATGATTCACGGCCTTTTTCATTAATATTATGCTAATCCCTCATATTATATTATGCTATAGAATATGGCGATATTGGAATCAAAAGGGCAGCTAAAAGATAGAAAAACAGAGTAGAAGCAAAAATGACGAAAAGGAAGCATCACAAAGGTTACGGGTTCCCCATGCGGGAATACAGCCGTGACAGCCGCGCGTGAAGGGTCTCTTCAGCCCGCGTGAACGCCAAAAGCACGAAATCATAGGCCTAGGTTAGCACTTCTGAAACACCACCTTTCATGGCGAAGCGAGTTCCCTTTCATTACGAGAACTACGAAAAACCTAGCTTTTAGGCCATTGATGAGCCCATGTCTAAAGGTATAAAGGGGTAATTTCGAGAAGAAAATGGGGATGGAAGAAAGAAGAAGGAGGAGATACAAGAGGTAGAGATCAATAGAGCTAGATTCGGGAAAGATCGTGAAGACGGAGTTTTTTGCAGTTCTTTCTTCAACCTACTTCATGATTCGAATTCATTAATCTGTAATGAATACTATCATGAACTAAATATTTTCTCAAGGGTTTTGCCAACCCAGCACGAGTTTGATAGTTGATTTTAGTCTTGGCTTATTTGGTTATTAATATGAGTTCATATGTTTGCCTTTAATTAGGTTTTAACTTCATATTGTGTTTACAGCCAAGCGTGGCATGCTAAATGCAGAATTTTAAGATCCAGAGAAGATAATTTCTAAGGACATGGTTAAAGCAACACTTGGAGAGTCGAAGAATAAGATATTCCATACTGCAGTGGCCTTAGGGTTTGCACATTAGGCGTTTAGGGTTTGAGGGGATTGAGGGCGGAGATCAAGACATCCTTTGGCGAATAAACAAATATATCTGAAGAGAGAATATCTTGTAAGGAAAGATCAACTCCTTGTGAGAACTCATATAAGTGTAATAAGTCCTTAAGTGAATTGACATCCATGGTAGTAGGAGATGGTAAAACCTTAGGCTTCTCATCATTGATATAATTCAACACATGCAATTCTATGTTTTTGTTAATTCTAATAATCGAGTCATAATTCACTATAGGATTAGATCCAAATATTGTCGAAGCCATCAAATCAGTAGTCAACACACTTCTCTTCGAGGGAAAGACACTTGACTAACCACTACACTACGTCAACTCGACACGTGCACTTGCACACACGGGTTTGCATTTCCCAATTAATTTCTACACACTCACCATTGGACATCTCACGATAAACCAGTTGTTAGTCAGCCCTCAGGAGAAGTATAAATCACTCCAAATATAATAAGTAACCCACACCCTAATATTCTACGGTGTCCCACCAGCATGCATATAGAAAATGCGATATACCATTTTAAAGTATAATTCATGTTAAAATATCGTATCGCAATTACTAACATAATTTACACATAACAAACATATTCATCATTAGCAATAACACAAAGAAACAGCACATGGGCAAATCAACAATCGAAACCTGATCAGTCTTGGAGACTACGACAATCCTAAGAGCTCGGTCAAAGCATGAATCTGGAGTTCCTTAAATCGATGCAGATTGTCCAAAAACAGTCCTAAAATTTCAGCATCTGGAGTCCTAGTCATAGGACTAAAATATCTTTTGCCATTCCGGCACTAAACACTGACCATTTGAATGGTTCTTGAAGCGAAGTTAAACCAAGTAGGGAGAAAAACCCTACCTCTTGGGTTGTCGAAACTCCCGATTCAGTCTCTCGATGTCGGGAGGAAGGACTTTCCCTCTCACTTCGATGGAAACCGCCGGTCCGATCGCCGGGAAACTTAGAAAGAAGGTAGAGCTTCTCTCTCTAAAGCTCTCTTCTTCCTCCCCTCTCCTTTCTTATCTCCCAGTAGATTTGAACAAGCTTAGGTCCAGCTGGGATGTCCTCGCATACATGTCCTTTCTCTTAGTGGTTCTCTTTGGATTACCTTGTCATTTATCCATCTACTTTGGATTCCATCCAATCATATGGTGACACATATCATGGCCCATGGGCTTGTGTTTGACTTGTTCACTATTTTCACGTGGCTGATGTAGACCCTCAAGCGATGCTAAGTGTGGCTCGTGACTCGATTGCCTTGAAAAGCGTGAAATTTAGGCATCTTTGAATTTGATGAAGTCGTGTAGCTGAATTTTGTGAAGACGTTATGGGTGAAGTCTGTTTTGTTGTATCGAGATCTAGATAATTTGGATTACCGGCCCGAAATTTTGTTTTACCGCCTGTAAAAATTTAAATTTTCTCGGGTTTTTACATTTACTCTTGCCGATCGATGTAAACGACATTTGCAATGAATTTTACGATACGATGTCGCGACATTGCTTTGATATCGCGACATTACTGACATATATTTTTACTCTTATAGCCTTGCCCTGATGTTGCGATATTGCGTTGATGTCGACATTCTTGGTACGATAATATATTGGCGTTGGACTTTATCTAATGTCGTGGAAATATCGTAACATTTCAGTCTTGGAATCCCTTTGTTTGATAGCCAGTGACATTGATTTTGATATCGCAACATTAACGATTAATATTTTATGTCTTGATGTTAGTGTAGCCGGCGGCAATGTTGCGACGGTGAGTTTGAAAGTCTAATGTCTAAACCATTTCACGATGTCGCGACATTGAATTTGAGTTCTATGGTCTCTTTAGTGATGTCCGCGACATGTCTGTGATGTCTCGACATTGAAGTAACCGGCATGACACTCTCCATACGATGCCGCGACATTGTTCTTCTTAGTATCCACGACATTACTACCTTTGCTTCCATTTTTGTTTTTGTTGCTTTTACGCTTCTTTTCTTGAATTCATGAAACATAAATCTGGTTGAATTCCATAATTACATTAAATTTGACTTTTAAGCAATAAAATATACTTGAAAAATGGGCTTAAAAGCATATATGAGTTTTAGACTCATCATGTGTATAAGAAGGATAATTAGAGATCGGAGTCATGTTCCCAATGTTGTATGGATGACATATTACTTAATAGAAATGACGTCTCATTGATACAATTAGTCGATATAATATCATAGGTGATACGCCAAATATAATGGTTATCCAAGAACATTCTCCATGAAAGACTTAGGAGAAGCGACCTACATATTAGGGATATAGATCTATAGAGATAGATTAGGAAGGTTGCTTAGTCTTTCAAAGTATACATACATAGCTAAGATGCTAAAGAAGTTTAGCATGGAGTAGTCCTAGAGAGGATACGTCCCCATGTTTAGAGGGATCACTGATGATTCTAAAACTCACCTAGTTTTAAACCATTTTTTCATGAATATTTTAAGGCTTAATGCTCAATTTAAATGCCAATTTATGGAGTATTTAACCAAATTTGTGTTTTGCAGGAATTTATAGAAAGAAGGCGCAAGAAAAAATAGCAAAGGGGGCTAAAAGCGAGTATGACTAATTTGCGAAAGCAAAGAGAAAAATGTAAAAATGTTATGACATAGTCTCAATATATCGTGACATAATACACTCAACCATCCAGGTAGAAAGAATGTCGCGACAAAGCTAAATAATGTTGCGACATAAATTGAAAGAATGCACGGCGACAAGGTGAACTGTTGTGACAATAGAAAACTATGTCACAACATTTATTGAAAGAATGCTGAAGAATGGTAAGAAAGTTATGTCACGACATTCCACAGCCTTGTCGTGACATTCCACAGCCTTGTCGTCACATAAAATGTGAAGAAGGCAGCAAGAGAAATGTCACAACATTTAGCATCCATGTCACGACAAAGAGTGAGAAGAGCTCCTAGAAGAAAGGCCATGGTATCATGACATTTTGAAAGTTCTTAAATGACATAGTTAAATGAGAGTTAAGTATGTCGCTACACTCCAAACTTATGTCGCGACATAAAGCAAAGCTGACAGCTGAAAACTATGTCGCGACATATAAATTGTTTGTCTCAATAAAAATAATTACAGAAGAAAGAAATTGTGTTGCGACAAAAACCAATAATGTCACGACAAACATAAAAGGGGAGAAAATTGAAAATATTGAAAAAAAATGTTGCGACAAAGATACAATAGAGCCTACGACAAAAGTGGATGTTGCTATGTCACGACATAGACTAACAATGTCACGATAAAGACTGTTATGTCGCGACATAGAATAATATTGTCGCAACAAAAATAGTAAATGGGCTTTCACTGAAACCCATGCCATTTACTGTGATTTTTTGGCCCTACGCACTCATTTTATTGGGCTTTTATTAACAAGCCCTAAAAGGAGAACAAGCGGGGAGAGGGGCGAGAAAAGCAGGAAGAATAATACCATTTAGGAGCAGGAGTAGTAAAGTAGTGATTTCTTTTCTTTTTGAGGTTTATATATATATATATATATATATTTTTCATTTCTTCTTAGTAATTTTATTTATTTTTTCCTTTTCTTATAACTGAATAAGGGATTTGAGTTGTAATCTTGAGCTAAGATTACTGAATATTTAGTTCCATTTATGTCTGATCTTGAAGGTTTTTCTGGAATTATTTTATGGAATTTATTTCTAGAATCCCTTTTTCTTCAGTTTGTTTATAGCTTCAAAAAATTTATTTAGCCAACTAGTTGTTGGTGTTTGTGAACCAGCGATGGAAGGCTAAGCTCTTCTTATGAAGGGGTTTGGTGTTTTGGTTATGATTTTCGGTATTTAAATGACTGTTTTGGGTTTTGAGAACTGGATTGATTTAATCTGTATTGTTCATGTATTGAACGGTTCTTGATATCAGGGCATTATACCCAGAGTAGACCTGTATTTGTACTCTGATTTCTAGGAGGCCATCTGAGTGACATAGAGATGGAGATTCTGAGCATGTGAAGCGATGGCAGGGTATCTTTGGTGTATATTTAGAACTAATAAAGTCTAAATGTCACTCCGATAAATCATTAGGTGATTGTTCTAATCTCTGTATTCAAGGTTCCCTTCTCGATGACAGTAGATGTAACACCCCAAAATATACCCTAGCAGTTTTCGACATGTATAGGGTATTTTGTAAGCATAATTTGAATGTTCCATGAGTTCAATGCGAAACATACAGAGCAGGGCCCCGGAAAGTTACA
>JAEQBH010007912.1:0-89217 GCA_016808115.1 Tetrastigma voinierianum | reverse complement strand
AAGATGGAC
Organism: Tetrastigma voinierianum; assembly: GCA_016808115.1. Lineage (NCBI taxonomy): Eukaryota > Viridiplantae > Streptophyta > Magnoliopsida > Vitales > Vitaceae > Tetrastigma > Tetrastigma voinierianum. Next base: position 89,208 of record JAEQBH010007912.1, on the reverse strand, counting down.
CATTTCCACATTCTAGTATTCGTAGGTTTGGGTTGAGTGTTCGAGGAAGTTTGAGGGAATCCAACTTGCCCTTAACCAACCGGTGGGGTATCACCAGAATCCTCGCTATATAGGACAATACCTGCTTTCAAAACTCATAAAGACTTGTTTTGTCATGCTTAGGTATATGTAAATAAAACGGGTGCGTTCTTTCCTTCTGTGGTTGGAATCTTTAAAATAGGTGAGTAGACTTCACGTTTGGGGGTACTGGAACCGAGGTATATGTTAGAGATCATGAAACAATTACACATAGACTTCTAAGGAAAGGTGTGACGCCCCAACCTGGGGGGTCCGTTGACAATCCATCAACTCGCGGAATACATGTAGCTATTGAGTATCTCAATGCCACAAGATGAGTGTCTCTCTACCTGAGACTTAAACATGAGTAAAAATGGCCACGTCGGGCCCATACATCCAAATTCACCAAAATATAACCAACTATATTACAATAGTTCCAAAAGTTAATTACACTCCTATACAAACATGCATCAATCAGAATGTTTCATACATATTTACAAAAATATATAATCAAAGCTACATGTAGATCCTCTTCTCAAAAGCCACCCTGTTGAGCATTGTCTTTCCTCGAATACCCCTGCACTGAAAGTGGGATCCCACCACCGCATCGAAAGCAATGCCCAAAGAGGTCAATTCTCTAACGAGGCTACTCCCCACTTAAAATGCACATGCAATGGCACATCACAACATCCACATTCCATACAATTTACAATTCATACATGGAATGATACTTATATCATGCATGAAATGCTTGTTGCCCATGCCCCGAGTTACTCATCGACCACACATGCTCGCTAAGTGTGGCAATCACACTAGCAACATCAATGACACCATATACCGAGCCTTTGTCACCACCAATACCTGAATGCAATTTGCCAACGGGTAACCAATCTCGAGTCAATCCTCACCCTATCACTCAACTCTTAGTCTATGATAAATACATTCGCAGGTTTTATTCTCGGGGCAATAAATTTCAGCTTACGCCTGGTCTCTTACACCCATACGTAATTTTTCTGACCATACACAGTCTCTTTACACCCAAGTTCCGTGCTTTCTTTCAATCTAGGATTAATGGCCCCCTTCTTGCTTCGCCCAACACACATTAATTATTATTTCACTTTATGTTTTGAACCATGAGTCTTTATTGGACGTAGTCCCAAAGACAAACTCAACCCACATTCACCAAGAGTGGTGAACAACCATACCGTGCACCCACACCCGACTTGACCCGATGTAACCGTGCACATGAATGCAATGATACCAATTCATATAATCACCTAATGGTTCATACACAATATGTCACATCGGACCACTATAATTACCAATTTTGAGCATGACACATATTATTTTCCACACACCATCCATGCTATCCAATTCAAGCAAATAACATACAAGCCAATTCATGATTACTTAACCAACATAATCCTGGGATCGTTTTTTAACAAGCCCCAAACAAAGCTCGTGGGCTATCCATGGATGGCCCCTGACAAGCATCGGTTCCACCAAACCAAAAATCCATGGCCATTTCCAGCCTATAACACCTAAAACCATTTTCAGTGCAGACAAAGAATATCCAAGTAGGAGAAGACCCTGTTCCTCCCTGAGTTGAACCCACAATCCCTGATCAACACAGCCTCAGTAGGACTAACCTTTGCTCGTCTGCCCCGGATTCGACGGACCTATCGTCGAAAAATCTAGAGAGAAGGTAGACTCTCTCTCTCTAAAATTCTCTCATTCTTTCCCTTCTATTTTCCCTTTTCCTTATCCTCAAAACCTGGTTGTCAAGATTGGGCTCAAGAGAATCGGTACTCTCTCTCTCGCCACTGGTCCACTTCTATGGGCTCTTGGATTACACCCTATCCACTTATCTATCTATCATGGATTTCCATCCACTCACAAGGTGTCATTTGCCTGGTGGCCCCACTAGCTCATTGGTTAACTAATCCTCCACTTGACACGTGGTCTCATCTTCGAGCCACTCAAAATGCGCTATGTCCCTGCTAATTACCTTTGGTGCCTCTGGAAAACAGATGAGGCACCCCACCTGCCTTGAAATTGACTGGTAGGCTAGATTTCCTCGTGAGTCTATTTTCAACTGAAGTCTGCTTTCGCCATATCCGAGATTCAGGAAAATTTATTCAACGGAAATTAATGCTTTACTATTTTTCAAAAGTTGAATTATGAGTTTTACAAAAAGGTCGAGCCGATAATCATGAACAAAACCTTATTGATTTTTAATCCATTTTTTCCTGAGTTTGGTAATGAGAATAATGATAATTTGAGTTCCATATAAATCTGATAACAATCAAATTCAAAATTGCAGAAAATACAATAGAGAAATCAAAATTTAGCAAAAAATCACCGCAGTTAGCATCTGAATCAAATCGAATTTAAGTCGCGACAGAAGCATAGTTTGGCAATTTCAAGTCACGACATCAACAAATCGGGCCTCTTGAAGAAGAAACTGGCGAGTGAACAAGCCGGTCGTGACCTAAAGAGAAGTTGGCAGTAAAAGAATGATCATTAAGATACAAAATAGCAAATAAATGAAGATGTTGTCAAGATATCATTGGCGATGTCACGATTAATTTAGTAAGGAGATAAATGATCATGATACCACCATGAGTAATGCACAAGGAGCCGGTCTTCAAAGCTACAAGAACAAATTTCTCACAAAAGGTCGATCCACTTGAAAGAGAAGACTGATGTCACCATTTTTAATTAAGAAACACACCTGTCGCAACAAAAACTCCAACCCGACCTACTCAAGAATTAATGAAGGTATAGATGACGTCGCTGGCCACTCACTTCGAGGTCGCGATGTAATCAAGGCTTAGCAATAGACACGGGAGGTCGTGACACCAATGTGGGGTTACAACAAAAAGATTTTCAAAGAGACTTGAATTATTAGAGGTCGCACGCAGCTAGAACAACAGAGAGATATCCAACATCACCAAGATGTCGCACGCCTTTCGCTGGTCGCCAGACATCACGCATGGTATAAAGCACCGCACGTCAAGAAGGGTCGCACATCGTGCCGAGCAGCGAAAAGGTCGCGACGCCAGGTTTAGCCGGGCGACATCACCGTGAAGAATGGAGGTCGCGACATCATTTACCGTCGCACATCAACATGGTCAAAGATCAAGACAAGTCACGACAAAAAGAAAAGCTTCACGACATCAAAAGAGCTCGCAAGCATAACATTGAAGTCGCAACGCATGATCGGAGTCGCTTAATTCCTCAAAAGAGCTCACACAGCCGTAATGATCAAGTCGCGCACGCCATTCGCAGTCGCGCGCATCAATTAAAGAGCGAAGCTGGCGACGCTATTCTGGTCGCCGTGATCGCTGAGTAAAGATAGCGAGTTTTCACCGCCATTCAGCGTCGCGCATCGATCCAATGGGTGATAAAGGCAAGTCGCGGACTCGCATAAAAGTTTTCGCGCGACGAACAGTAAAAATAAAGTCGCTACGTATGATCAGTCGCACCTCAAAAAGAAACCGACAATGCAAAGGTGAAGTCGCGACGAGTAGATTGAAGTCGCGACATCAAAATGTACCATAAGCGTAACGCTGAAGTCGCTACGGAAAGAGAGGTCGCGACATCGTCAGGTCGTAATAAGAAATATCACACGAACAAACAAACGGGCTACATTTGAAACGCAACAAAAGTATCGCTAGGGCCCAACTTCCAAACCTATAACAATGCAGCTGTTATCAAGGAAAGCAAACTTCTTGGTCAACAAAAAGAGAAGTCTGGGTAGCTAAGGCTCGTTTATTCTAATTTTCTGTTTCTTTTTCTTTTATTTTCATTAAGTTATTTTAGATTAGATTAGAGTAGACGAGCACGCATTTGAATTTCGATCCGGATGTTAGCGGTTGAAGTTGAAGCCGAATGCGTAATGATATTTTCTTCAAATTATTGCCTGGTTCGTTTGAAGTCCAAACAAATTTTGGAATTCGAATCCCACTTTCTGAGATTTACAAAAGAGTTCATCAAGGAGCTACCGTTAGTGTAATTACAATTTAGAAACCTAGCTTCCGTCAATTCTACCCTAAGTGTTAGAATTTATCTTTCCCGCGTAAATTTATCGACATTTATCGAACTAAAGCCTGAATCGCTTGCCGTTTTGTTTATTTTCAGATTCAGATCCAAATATCGTGTCCTATACCAGAATGGATTGTTTCATGCTCTACTTCCAAGGGTCCTCTGAAAGTGACACAGAGAAGGCATTCCCGGTATATTGAATGATTTCAAGGGTATGCGAACCTAATATTGGGGATCTAATGGGTGCTCGGCGGAATTTTAATCGATAAATCTCTTCTCACTTGAAACCAGAATGAGTTTAATGATCTTATCAATTAAATGAGTAGCAGTTCGCCTCGATTCGAACAAGAAGTTCAACTCGTGCAGCAAAGGACTAATCAAGGAAAGAATGAACTGCTCCAATTTTTGAGGATGAGAAAACCAAGATATAAACCCATGCTTAAATTTATGTCTTAGGAGCTAAGGTTTATAGTCCATGTTCGGGTATGAAGTATTGAAAAAGAAAATACCCTAACAAGGCAACTCGACAGTGAAGTTATCTAATCCTCTGGCTCGAAAGAAACAAAGGGAAAGATTAGATGATGAATGTGTCATTAAGGAGAAATCCACATGGTATTTACCATCTTCCCTGATCTGATTCGAACCAAGTTCATGAAGCAAAGTTACGTAGTTTGTCATAGTGAATTTGACATGTTTCACACAGCCGTATTTTCAATCGATCCCTTTAAAAGCTAATCGACCGCCTATTCTTTTTTTTTTTTGCCTTAGCTTAAGCATTAGTTCATTTTGTTCTTTAGTTTACATATTTTCATTCTCGTTATTATTTTAAAGGCTGCATAGGAATTTATCAATTGCCTATCATAAGTTCAAATAGTATAGAGCTTCGAAGAAGTCGCGTGGTAGTTGATTCGTAATTCAGACTTTGATCGATATCTGACTTAACCACTTTATTACTTGTTCGACCTATCCACTTGCGTAATCAGCGGATCAAACCGTAAAGAAATTCAGCTATAGCTCTTAAGGAAACCGTTTTTAATCGCATAATTAAAAGAAATATAACAAACAAGTTTCATGGCATTATTGTCAGATTAGATAATAATCCTGTAATGATTGTTATAAATTTGTGTTGATGTTTTGATCCATCAATTACACTATGACAGTGGGAGAATTTAGATTGTCAATCAATAACGTGGGGGGTTGAGTTGCTTAATTAACCTGACCTTGCTTAGTGAAGTTCCTTAGAAAGTTGCACAACTTTAAGGATCCCTTGATTTTAGATGATAAAGGCTCGGATTGCAGATTTAGTTAATTTTGACTCTCTGTGTTGGCGTCGTGTATATCACACTCATGTCGTAGGCATTTTGGTGTGTCAATTTTCATGTGTAATAGTGTTATGAGTTGCTTCGTTTAGACAAGCAGCTAAGCTGGGGTGATGAGTGCCCAAAACACTCATCATATACCTGCGTTTGATCACGTTTTCGATTCATTTCATCTAGTAATAAGTGCGCTTATCATTGTATATATGATACTCGACTTTTTGTGCATTTCAGGTGAAAAAGGCGGAACTTGGAGGCTATGTGGAGATGTGAAGAAGGAGATTTGAGAACCCAGCCTCAATGTCGTTGCGACGTGATGACGTGTAGCCTACATCAGCCAACGTTGCGATGTTGCGACATCGTCGGGACTCAATCAATGAGTCTTCTTTGATATATTAAAAAAAGAAAAACAACGAGAACAAGGGGGCCGGAGCACGAGATCAGAAAGACTAATACCCACTTACACAAGGTGACCTGAGAGATCGTAGGATTCGCGGTATTTTTCTTTCGAACTCCTATTGATCAAAAAATGATTGTAATTATCAAAATGATGTTCAGTTTTTATCTCTAGGGTTTTGCCATCGTTATACCAGAATTGCTTTTAACATCCAGCTAGCATCACATCAACAATCACTACTTTTACCTCATTAACATTCAAAGGTGGTAAAAGTTTCATGCGATCAACATGTTTACCGAATTTTAGATCGAGAGATAAATGTTCTCATGATCCCGCAGAGTGACACTGGTCAATTGGAGTAGAGGATCTCTCTGCCTGTGTGTGGCGATTAGGGCTTAACTTATTTTAAGTAGTCTGAAGTTAAGTGGGCTGTGATGATAGATGCAATCAACCCTACTACAGATACATTACAAAAAGAAAAAAAATTTAGTGACGGAAATTTTTGACCGAAGTTTATGTCATAAAATTGTGACAAATTTGTGACGGAATATGACTGGAAGAAAGTCCAGAGTTTTGGTGACGGATATTTATTTAATCTGATATGACTAATCAGACAAAAAAGAAATTGCGACAAACATGTGTGGGAAGGTGGGCGCAAAAAATTTTAAGATGGACGAGACTACACAGATTTGGTTTGTGGATGAAAAACAATCCATCACAACCGTCACTAAATAAATACAAAGTAAATGTGAAAACGCTCGCCCCGAGATTGTGTACAAGACACGTAATCAGAAGGGCGATATCGAGCACCAAGTGTCACATTGTGGTATTCGAGATGAAATTGTGTCGATAAATTTATGAACCATAAATGTTGTACTAGAACACAAAATTGTAATTGATCAAATGGGACATGGAAGTCATAATGTGAGAAAGATATACATGATGAAACAAAACAAGTTGATTTGTAATATTGCAGCAGACGAGCACATCTTTGCAATTAAGGGAAAGTGAGACTTATAAAGGCCAGTGAGATAAACCAAATATCACATTTTGTTCTCATTTTACTAGGCAACCCATAAGGAGAGGAGAAGAAGGAGAAGAAGAAGAGGGAGAAGAAGGAGAAGGAGAAGAAGATGAGCAAAAGGTATGTTTTTCGTATGGAATCAAGTGTCTGGATCCCTAGAGTTTTATGAGATTAGTTGCTCTCGTTTCATGGTTTTGTGGAAGAGATCACCCAAACCCTAGATTTGTTGAGGTTATGGGGAAAACCCTAATTGGTATAGAATGCCCATGGAATCCTTTCATTTATATGGTTTATATGGAATTGGTGACCTTTGGTCGAATTCAGAAGATTTTCACCTAGGGTTTTATTGTATGGAGTTTTAAATCGCCAATTCAAGTGTTGTGAAGTTGTTGAGCGATTCCATGTTACTTGAGGTATTATGAATAGAAGTTGTATGAAGAGAATTGGTACCAAAAAGAAAAGCAAAGGTACACACTTGGCACTTATGTAGGCTATATCTAAGAGCCAAAACTGGTGGTATCAGTGCACTACCATACAAAGTTAATCGGTACTCATCAAGCACAAGCGGTACCGGTACCACCCAACAGGTCCAAATCGTACCCCAGACAACGTAGTGGTACCTGCACTATAGTGTCCAAAATGCCTAGATTGTTGTAGTTTTGCATATTTAAGCCCAAATTCACACATCGATCAGATAGAACCTCATTTTATGATTAAGAGAGGTTCAAAGAGGATTAGAACTCAATGAAAAAACTGAAGGTATCTTGCGCCTACAAGCTTCTCTTCTCCTGGGCGATATTCTGCTGAGGTGAATAAAAGTAAGAAGCAATGCTAAGTTTATACGTTATACATAGGTGATTAATGTGTTCGTCGTATTCGTTTGAGTGTGTAAGCTAAAAGCAAAGACAGGAAAGTTGTGGAGTTGTGCTCAAGTTTAGTAAGTAAAGAGGTGAGTGTTCTAAACTTATTTTTCAAATACTAGTGTATTATATTATAAACTATTTTACACTGGTATTTAAATGGTTTTGATTGTAAACCATGCTTGAAAAGCAAGCAATGAGTTTAGTAAGTGAAGAAAATATTTTGAATTATCAAACCATATTTAAAGCAAACAATGTCTTGAATTATTAAACCATGTTTCAAGCAAGTAAATGTTTTGAATTATCAAACCATATTTAAAGCAAACAATGGTTTTGAATTATTAAACCATGTTCCAAGAAAGAAAGCAAGCAAGCAAAAGAATATTTTTGAAAACAGGCCTAACTAAAATCCCTAGTTCTTAAGCATACCGGTTAGAGGTATTCCGTACGTGCACGGTGGTGTTAGGATCTCATACATGCATTTTAGATTTAACTTGCTCAAGAAAACTTAGGCTTCATGCATCATGGTGATGAAGGAGACCAAAGTGATAATTTTATAAAAGAGTATATAGGTTAACGCTACAATCCAAATTTATATGCACTCCAAGTCAATTCCACCATATTACCGCAAGAAGTGAAGTGTGCCCATGCCCTTTCACCTAGGTGAGCGGACCTGTGTCCACCCACCGCACCTGCCGATGCCCAGCTCCCGTGTTCACTAGTGGTACAAAGAAGTAGGAAAGGCCTCCAATGGTTGATGATTTAAGCATGTTTATGCCGCTTTGAAAAATCAACCACTGGAAAACGGTCAGCCTCAGGCTCTCGTGTTTGTTTTAAGTTAAACAGCTGGAGCCCAGTTCCGCTTTTATTTCAAAACGAGCTGGCCGAGCCTGTGCCCCTGCAGATTTTAAGAACGGTTGAGCCTAGTTCGCTTTTATTTAAAGCAAAGTCGCTGAGCCTGGAAGTTTTGTTGAGAAAGTTATAAACTTGTGCAAAGAGATTTGGAAGTTTTATAAACTTTTAAAAGCAAGAACAAGAGATACGAGAAAATTTTATAAACTTTTAAAAGAAAGAGATTGAGAAAGTTTTATAAACTTTTAAAGTAAGCAAGTATAGGAAGTTTTAGAAACTTTAAAGCAAGCAAGCAAGGCTTCTGGAAAATATCCTATAAAAGAGAGTTTATGCTTAAGATGTTCTTCTCGAAAAGTAAAACATTTTATAAAGATACACTCAACAGCCTATTTAGCTCATTATTTTGTGTTTTAAAAACTATTTTCCAGGTACAGGCACTCCGGACGCTAGAGCAGATTAGGATTCTCCTGACTTAGAATCGTACAGTATATACAATATTGTATGAATACTTGAACTTGTATAATGGAGCATATGTATACATAAAGGTAATTTTGTGGAAATGTGTGAGCTTCGAGGCTCTTTGTTGTTCCATTGTTGGTTGCCATATTTAGAAAGTGTAAATTTGTATACAAAGATTTGGAATATATCTCATGGTAAATATATGCCGAGATTTAACAAATCATAAGTTGGAAAAAGAAAAAATTTTATACTGGTGGTTTAAGCAAGTAATACGACGCTTCATAGGAATTTCTAGTCGTTGGGAGGTAACGGCCGATTGGTGGGAGGGCCACACACCCGCTAAAAGGGGCGGTGTGTCAAAATGACTTCTCATTAAATATAATTTGCGACGGATGATTTCCGCCACAAAAGAGGTGATTGTATTGAGTTCCGCCACAAAAATGCTGACAAAAATGCGTTTCTAATCACAAAAAGTGACGAAAATTGAATTCTATCATTAAAAATAGTGACTAAAATGTGTTTCGCCATGTTCTGTGATGGAAATTAGATTATGCCAAATTTTGTGATGAAAATTAGATTTCGGGCCAATGAAACAGCACATAAACTGTATTCCGTCACAAAAACTTAGTGACTGCACTTCTTCATTCCGCTACTCCTTGTGGACGTGAAATATATTTTCGTCACTGTGTGAGCGTATTTTACATCTCCATCACTATTTTGTGACGAAACTAACAACACAAAAATTGTATTATACACTATTTCAAAATATCTGCATGAAAATATACTGTAAATATATATTTAATATTGTATTGCAAGCTATTTCAAAATATTTTATATTTTAAAATATTATAGACAAATTTAAATTTTATTATTAATATATATTGTACTATATTATATACTACTTAATTTTTAAAATTGGTATATCAATATTTAAGTTTTATTAGTATAACGCCCTAAACCCAGGTCCAAGCATCACCCATCAACCCGTGAATTCCGCTTTCTGTCTCGTATCGCGAGACTCATATCTGAGTAAAAATGGCCCATATACCAATACTCATCAAACATGTACCTAACTATAATCCACAGTCCAAGAGCATTTTATTACTCTTAATACAAATACATATTAAATCTGCCAATTCTAATAGACATATTATCCAAAATATCAAAGCCATTGAACCCTACTTTCTTCAAAATCGCTCTCAAGAAGAGCCATCGCCCTTCAGCTGCCCTCGACTGGAAATTTTCGACAGGTGAGCACGCCCCAAGAGCGGAATCACTCTTAAATGGGTTACTTCTCCACCTAAGTGCATATGCACCTCCAATTTAAACCACTCGCAACATGGATCCTACTTGAATGTTTAAATGCCCGTCTACAAATTAGTCCTGGTCGGACGCCACACTCCCGCCCAAGCCATATATGAGTGAAAAAAATATAATTTTCTAAACAAAACTTGTTGTTCTTGAAAATACACACGAACGGCCTTAAAAATGGCAGAGACTACTCCCTCCGAGGCGACGAAAGGGGCAAAACCTTCCTAAACAGCTTCATAATCCTCATCCGAATGATTCGTTGACCTGCCTTCCCAACCCATTCCTTAAAATCATCATGTGAAATTTTCGCAACCATGTCGCTTCGTAGTGGATCCATGTCATGCACTCACACCCAAATTTATGTTACCTGCTGCATATGAAATGCATTATGCCATTTCAATTATTTTTATAATATAATACCATATTATTTCACAAATTCATGATTCAATACTTATTATTTAATTAGAACATGGACTCAACGATCATCAAAATATCACTGAGCTATTCGAATATTCATCAAAACATCACAAAATCAGCTCATTCGGAGTAATTCACAATCTCATCCAATGATCTACTCCACACAATTATATTCCATATAATCGAAAGCAAATCAATAACTTCATCTCCAGTGTTTATGCCATCAACTATTCATAATTGCACATCATGTTAACACACTGTTATCAACCCACACTTCAGACACAACCAAGCCATTCATTTAAAAAATATTTTAATAATATGAAACAAAATAACTAAATACTCCCAAGGAGTCACGGACCTAAATGGTCTCTAAAATTTCCCCATCACCCATCCCAAGTTTTGGGGATCCCCACCAAACTGCCTGGGCCTCAAACCAACCGAATCATATCAATAAAACACTTAAATCAAAATAAACCAAGTGGTGGGATAAACCCCTATCTCAATTGAACATCTCTGCTCAAACTCCAACTTTTTGGTGTCCACGCGTAGCTCTCATCGCTGCAGATTGATCCGCTTTTCAGCTCGACTCCAAAACCTACGTCCGATTTTCGTAGATCCAGAAAGAAGCGGTTATAAGAAAAATTAAAATTAAATCCTCTACCAGACGCTCAGAAACTGAAATTCCAATTGAAAGGGCAAAATCGTAATATCGACAGCAAATGTTATTTCAAGTTAAAAACCGAATTTATTCTCTAGATCTTGATGACAAACGGATTTCACCGTTGAATCTTCTCGAAATCTGATAAAGACGTAGTTTCTCACAAATTCCGAGACAATGAATTTACATCGCTTTTCGAGGCATCGTTGATTCGGGTGTCGTGAAACGATTTTCGATGCGAACAAAGCTTCATAGCAATATGTACTCATGTGTCATAAGTGGCATGAGTAGAGAAATGATGAAAATGGATCTACCGAGATAGAGTCGGTCATACAACCGGGAAGAGACATAAACGCTATTTTGAAAGTTTAAGTCACAAAAGACAAAGTTGCATAGTGTTTTGTCTTCTCCACTTAAACATATACAAACGTGAAAGCAAGGGGGAATTTACGTAAAACAAAAATGGAGTTGAGTTTAGTAGAAGAGATCTCCTTCAAAATATCGCACTCCATCCTAATCGTCTAAGCAGCTTCATCAGACAAGAATGTGCCGCTCTACGCTGGAAGGTTTGGCACTGATTTAAGGAGTTTAGACAACCTCCTTCAGGTGGGTTTCTCCCTACTTGGGTTTATTCTTCTTTAAGTACTTACGAATGTTTGAGTCAAATGAGTCGTGAGGGAGCTGCTGGATCTGGCCCCAAACTGACCTAATTGGTATGAATTTTTGAACAATCGTGACTGCCACGCTGATCAAGCAGCAATCGGAAATATTGGTATTAAATCATGTATTGGTTTGGATGAGCTCGAGAATGGCTTGAAATGCGGGTTCACAAAGCGAACTGGCTGAATTGATGAGTGTTTGAACCGTAAACCCTAGGATTGCCCAGCCATAGGGAATATGACACTTAAAATATATTTTTGTGTGAAATGTGTTTGACTCAGTGATTCAAGTTGAATTGTCGTGTTTGATCATTAGCCCAAGCAGCTAATTTCTTTGATGTATGAAAGGAGAGTTTACATGACATGATTGTGTGAATTGAATGTTTTGTAGCTTATGCATATTTATATATTTACATGTGAATTAGATCAGATTGAATTGGCATACATGCATTCCATATGCACTTGAACACCCTAGGACTATAGGAGTGAGTGCATGAGCTGAGTCTAGAGAAAATGGTTCGAGGATTGTCTAAAATGTTAATTATCTGAGGGTAGTCCAAACTAAAACACCGTCGAGACTACCACTGGATATACATCTGAGGAAGTCCACAACACATCAATCGTCTGGAGACGTCCAATTGATATATACACACGGAGGGTTGTCCACAAACAAACAAAATAATAATTTCATACAGGCTTAGGCGAGTGTGAGGAGTCGGAGGACTCCTGCAAGAGATGATGAAAGGACATTCAAGTAGATCATGCATTTGCTTTGAATGTGTGTTTATTTGAACATTGCACCGCACTTAGGTAGAGAGTAGCCCACTGACGATTCCACCATCGAGCATTAGCTCACCCCTGTCGAGGGATATTATTTTACTGTGCATGTGAGCGTGCGAGAGACGTGTCATTCCAGAGGCCTTTTAGAAGAAAGCCGGATTGTGGCTTTAGTTTTGTGATGTATACATGTATTAGAATTCCTCTTAATTTTAATATATGTGGGGTTGTATAAGAGTAAAACATTTAAACTCTAGAACTATTGGATATAGTTGGATTCATAGTTGGGGTATTTTTGCATGGTATTGTCGAGGCCCAAGGTCGCTTTTACCCATGTTTGCGGGTTATATTGAACCCGTCAGACAGGCTTGCGTGTGCCTCATCTTCACAGCTCCCGTACAAAGGAGACTCTCACTGATGAGAAGTGGCGCTGCAACCCGACATCCACTTGTATTCCTGTTGATTCGTAGTCAACGGACTCGGCTCAGGCGTCACAGTTTGGTATCGCAGCTGAGGCGCCGAATTAGGAGCTCTCGGTTTGGCATCCATCACCACTTGGGTGGTTTTGATGTTGCTAGGTATGGATATCTAGGAAATCACGGACAAAACTAGGACACGCATACATGTGTTTGGTGTGTTTTGTGTGATTTTGGATGAATTTGTTGTGTGAATGATGATTATAACATGAATTATGTGTCAGGAAATGTTGTGTGCTTAGTGATTGAAGAATATAGGTGTGTCGACACTTTTGAAGTTCACAAGGTGTGAACCGAACAAAAGAAAAAAACGAAAATGAAATAAATTTTAATAAATTTATTTGATAATGAAATAAGATTTTAATAAATTTTATTTGGTTGGTGTTAGATCAGGAGGTTTTGAGAGAAATTTTTGGACAAGGATCCAGAATAAAGAAAAATAAATAAAATAAAATTTTAGAATTTATTTGGTTTAGAGTGAAGAAAATAATTTTCTAAGGTTTTACAAGTTAAAAATGGAAGAAAATTGAATAAAATAAATTTTTATAACTTATTGTGTATTCTGGATAAAAAAATTAAGTATTTATTTTTTTTGTCAAGAGCTGAAGGTAAATGAAAAAAGGATGAGGAAAAATTATTTTCTAAGGTTTACAAAAGGTAAACCGAAGATAATCGAATAAAAATAATTTTTTAAATGATGAGTATTTTGGAAAATGAGAAAAATATAGGTATGATATATATATATATATATATATATTAGTATTTTCCAATGGTCGAACAAATGCAAAATGAAAAAAAAATAATGAAAAAATTGTATCATAAAGGCCGAGATCAGATCGCAAGGAGCGGCCGGATTGTACGTTCCTAGGGAAAATCAGATTGGGTAGGGGTTGCATTGTATTGCAATAGAGAGTGCAGTAGGCTGGATAGAATTGTATTGCAATAGGTTCAAGTATATCGCAAAGCAGGTTACCGCGGCCGAAAATTTTCGTAGACAGCAATACTAGCTCAGACATGTGCCGGGAGGAGTTTTATCACAGAAGAGGGTCAAGCCAGGTTGCAATACAAACGAACCTGTATTGCACATAAGAGCAAGGCTGAAGCTGGACCAGACATGATATAGTGCTCCACCAAGCCCACGACACCACAAAGCGGGCTGGCTGGCGGGCGCAGCAGCCGGCCACGGACGCACGCATAGCGACTGGCAAAGCGCCAGCCAGCGCAGTGGCATGTAAAATAGTAAACATGCCGCGGCACCCGGCGCCTCGCCGCCAAGACGCTCCCAGGCACGTGTGGGGGCCCGGGGCGCCATTGGCTGCACAGCACTCGGGTGCACCTGCCTGTTTTTACTCCCGCTTGACCCGCATCGCTCCTCAGTCAATTTTTGGAATATCGTCAGAACCCTGCTCATGAACACCGTCACCCACAAAATTTTCGAATTTTTTTTATTAAATTAAATAAAATGAAATAAAATCAAATCAAATTAGGACAAAAATTCTGAAAATAAAATTTTCTAAAAATGAAATTTTCGAAAATAAAATTTTGCTGGAAACAATATTTAAATGTGAAAATTGATCGCCTTACATCGAAAATGCAAGGACAATAGGTATACACTCGATGTATGTATGATTAGTGTCTCTGGTCAGGTTTATGCCTTAGAGAGATACCGGGTATTGAGATTTAACCTCCGCCATGTTAATTATATAGATGGCTAGTCGATCTATGACGAGGACGTAGAGGACGTCCACTGGTACCGGTTATAAGACCTAAGATTTGACCACCACCAAGATTTTGATCAGCTGCATCTTGTAGAGGCTATAGGTATTGCGGTGGTCAGTATCGCACAAAAGGCATATAGCAGTAGTTAGGAGGTCCTAGTAACCTCCAGAGATTTAGAGCGCACCACCGACATTCACAAGGGAGCGAGACCCGATGGCAAGGCACTACTGGTTTATGCAGATCGAGAATGTACTAGAGGCTATGGAGATCACCTCCGATACGACCAGGATTAGACTAGTTGTGTTCAAGCTAGAGAGTGAGGCCCAAATATGGTGGAAATGGGCAAGGACCTCTTAGAGACATCCTACTGAGGAGCCATCATTGCGAGTTCTCCCCTAGGATTAGCAATGGTAGTCATAGGCATCATATGTCGAGGTTGCGAGTTGAGATCTGGGATTCACCACAATGCACCGGGAGAATTGATGGACATGTCGTAGTTCGATGTCATCCCGGGGGGATGGATTGACCGATACCATGTGGTCATTATCGACTGAGCGCAGGAGAGTTACAAATTCTCACACGCCAGGACTCAGACTGGTGGTATTTCGTGAGACAAGATGACACTGGGCCCCTGCATTAAGATAATGAAACTGTGTGTCAGGATGGGGCTTAGCGGGTTGGCTAGCAAGCCTTTACCTTAGAGGACTTAAGAGAGACTGTGACTTAGATCTACCTCTGGGTAGTAAAAGGAGTATGTGGATGTCTTTCCGCATGAGCCACCACCGCTCCACGTAGGGCAGACTTCAGACGTAGTTACACCCCTTGGTATTTCACCCATCTCTATGACTCCGCATGATGGCACCGTTGAGTTGCAGAAATGTAGTCCAACTACGTGAGCTATTGGACAAGGGGTTCATAAGACCGAAAGCACTTCACCACAGCCTCGCTCGCTTTTCTTGCAAAGAAGAAGGACAAGACCTTCATCGCCAAAAGATCGACTATCGATTACTGAACATGGTTAATGATCAAGAATCGATAATTTATTACCGAGGATTGATGATTTGTTGATCGGGCCGAGAGGAGCCACAGTCTACTCCAAGATGGGACCTTCGCACCGACACTATCACTGAGTGGCCGGTGGATATGATATCCCCAAGATCGCTTAAAGATCGCTAGCGGCACTTCTGAGTTTACTGCGATGCTCTTTCGTGACACGGCACGCGCCACAGCGATTCACAGATCTCAGCATAGATATTCCAACCCTATTTAGATCAGTTTGTCGGTCTCTCGTGGATGATATTTTCGATCTAATTTCAAATGTAGAGTTGAGCATGAGTATCACTTGAGAATCGCTTACGCTTGTCGGTAGACCATCACCGTACGCCTCAAGTTCGCAAGTACGGAAGTTCTCGGGGCTTACTTGAGGTGAGATTTTTGGGACACGTGGTGTGCCAAGATCGAGTGTCGGGCCAATCTACAGAAGGTCGAGACAAAGTGATGAGCTGGGAGAGGCCTAAGTCGGGCCGAGATACGTAGTTTCGATTAGCCGGGTATTACAGAGATTCACTGGTGATTTCTCCAATAGCAAGACTCATGACTAGATTGACCCGAAGGAAGGTCGTTTGAGGGCTGAATCAATGCGAAGAGGCATTCAGAGTTGAAAAGGAGACTTACTTCGAAGCTCCCATCTTGATAGTCCCACAGGCTGTGGGTACACAAAGGTATTGTGATGTCTCGAGGGGCCTGACGGGATGTGTTGATGCAATCCGGCGTAGCTATGGTTCTCGCCGCTTGAAGAATCACGAAAGCGTAATTGCCCCACGCACGACATGGAGTTGGTTTCGCCATAGTCTTCGCCTTAAAGATTTGGCGCCACTACTTATACTAGCGATCGACTGAAGTGTACCGCACCATAAAAAGTCTGAAGTATATTACCGCAATGGACTCCTCACAAGAGTACAGATGGATGGAGTTCCTAGAGGATTATGACTTCACTTTGCATTACCATCCCTAAGAAGGCAAATGTGGTGGCCGATGCACTCAATGGAGTCACGAGGGAGCTGGCTTGTATAGCTTCTGAGTGGCGGATGTCAGACCGACGCTCAAGGCGCACAGAGCGCATCAGGTACCTCGGGAGTTTGAGGGCTACACCGCCTCTTGGTATTGAGCGTGAGTGATTGAGTCCCGCGGCAGACGCAGATAGTGTCCATCAGCAATCGAGCACAATACCGCGTGACGCAGGGTCGACCGTCACGCAGATGGTAGTCTTCGATATAGGGGACTCCGGCAGCTGTCTCAATCGACCGCTTTTGAGAGGAGATTTTCAAGATTTTCACCACTCGATTTTCCGCTCATCCGTGTGGCACGGCGACGCATCGTGGATTCGCCGCCGCACTACTGAGGGACAGAAGAGAGACGAGGGACTTTGTTCGACGATGTCTCACATGTCACTGTGTTAAGGCTGAGCACCGTGCCGCCAGGCTACTTCCAGCTATCGAGGTGGTCGAAAGTGGGCTGGAGCACGTTATTTACGACTTTGCACCCACTTGCCACTAGACGCAAATGTACACGAGACGCGGTACGTGGGTGATAGTGGACCAAATGTCACTGTCAGACATTTTCTAGCCGTGCGAATGACCTTCGCCGAGAGATTCCGTTTCTGCTATACATTCGATAAACCTGGCTACATGGAGGCCTCAAAGATCATAGTGCTCCGGGATAAGGATCCTGTTTATGGCATACTGGGAAGAGTTTCCAAAGGCTATGGGCGATCACTGTATGATGAGTACAAATGCCCACCCTCGCATGTGATGGTTAGTCTCGAGAGGACTATACAGAGTTAGAGGACATGCTACGAGCATGTGTCCTGATCATAAGTGGTGTTTGGAGAGCATTTGCTTTAGCGGAATTCGCCAGTCAATCGCTACCAGCGAGTATACGGATGACACCGTATGAGGCATTGTATGGGAGACCATGCAGATCAACCGTTATGTCGACCGAGGTGGGAGCCCATCATCGGTCCCGACCATTAGAGATAATTTCCGAGAAGGTGAGTTGATACTACAAACAGTTTTCGCGCCGTAGAGCCGCAGAAGAAAGCTTGCGCCGGCGTGCGACGTCAACCTTAGAGTTCGAGGTCAGGGATCACGGCCTTCTTGAAGGTGATGCCTAAGAAAGGAGTGGTCGATTCAGCGCGGAAGCTATCGGCCGAGGTTTATCGGGCCTTTCAGAGATACCGAGAGGATAGCGAAGGCACGGGCCGGGCTACGCCCACATGTCGTGTCCACGAGGCTTCTACTTCCATGCTTCCTATGACACTCCAGATCCACCATGTGGTGGATTGTGAATGGGAATATGCTGACTAGATGGCGACTTTGAGGAGGACCGCAAAATCTTGGATAGTCATGATCGTTTCTATGACACAAGACCGTGAGGCTGGGCTGAGAGTACTTATGGAGGCACTACGGAGTGGGAGATGAGTCCATGCGGAGCAGCGAGGACACGGCGCGCCACCTTTGTTTAGGGATGAAGGCACTGCGTTTGTTAGGCCTGCCAAAATTAACACGAGACATTAATCATTACCATTAACCGCTGATTAAACGGGTTTGGGCTTAGACCTAAACTGTTCGTGAGACCTAAATCCAGCCGGGTGATAAACTGTCAACTGCGAACACGCTTAATAAATCCGGTCGCGGTTCGGTGAGACATGCTAACCCGCTTATAACCCGCTTACCCGCTTAACACCGCTTTCCTACCGTCGGCAATTACGGTCGCGACCAGTTCCGCCAAAATTCAACGCGACACGATTAACCGACACGATTAACCTCGATTAAACGGGCTGGGTGAGACCTAAACGGTTCGGTGATAAACGTCAACCCGCTTAATATGTTAATAAACGGCTCATGTTCCTGGTTACATGTTTTTGTAATTCGCCACTGCTAACCCGAACCGTTTTTAACCCAACCCAACACGTTTGACACCCCTAGGTTTAGTCGTTTAAGGTTTAAATGACTGTTTACATGCATGGTAGAGTGCAAGTTGCATATGCATGTGAGTGATTGTACTTGTTCTGAATTTTGGGACGAAATTCCTTTATGAGGGGAGAATGCGATCCAGAAATTCCAATTTCTCGAAAAAGGGCAAAAATCGTACTGGACATAAAAATTGTTATTTCGGTTAAAAATCCCGAATTTATTCTCAGATCTCTGATGAAAAACAGATTTCAATCGCTGGAACTTCTCGTGAAATCTAGCTAGCACGTAAAGCTCGCCGACCCCGGTAGACAACTGCACTACAATGCCGAGGCATCGACCGTGTCAGAAACTGATTTCATGCGACGAAGTCAAGATATAATGATAAATTACGTACTATAAGTGGCATGAGTAGAGTAAATGATGAAAATGGACTACGAGATAGAGCCTAATGTCAAACTCAAAGAGGGACATAAACGCCATTTGGAAAAGCTTAAGTCACAAAAGGACAAAAAGTTGCATACATTTGTTTTCCACTTAACATGCAAAACGTGAAAGCAAGGGGGGAATTTACAAACAAAAATGGAAGAGTTTAGCAGAGAGAGTCTTCCTTCTCTCTAAAATATCACATGATCCGACCGGTCTGGGCAAATAGACAAGAAGTGGAAGCCGTTTACGCGAGGCTTCATGGTACCTGATGAAGGAGTTTAGACAAACTTTTTAGGTAGAGGTTTCTCCCTACTGTTTTATTCTCAAGACTTTACGAATGTTTGAGTCGAATGAGGCCGTGAGGGGCCGTTTGATCGGTCCCAAACCTTGGGACATAATTGATATGAATTTTTGAACACCCATTGGAGCAACCGTGACTGCCACAGCTGATTGGGTTGTTAAATTTGGAAATATTGTATTAATCATGATATTTAGATGAGGCCTGAATGGTCAGGAAATGCGTTCACAAAGTGAACCGGCGAATTGATGAGTGTGTTGAACTGTGAACCCTGTGGTTTACCGTTCATAGGAATAGTGACACTCCAAAAATATTTTTGTGTGAAAATGTGTTTTATATCGAAAGTTATTCAAGCTGAATCGCTTCTCGTGGTTTGATCATTAAATTTCATATTAATTTTCGATGTATGAAAGTTTAGTTTACATGACATGATCAGGTGAATTGAATGTTTGTAACATCTCGCATGTTTATATTTACATGTGAATTAGATCGTATTGGAATTGGTATTATGTGACTGGTTATGCAATGGAACACCCTAGGACTATAGGGAGGAGTGCATGAGATGAGTCTGTAGAAAATGGTTCTGGAGGGTTGTCTAAAATGTTAATTATCTCGAGGGCAGTCCAACCAAAAAATATCAATCAGCCTGAGACTACCACCGATATACACTATGGTGGTCCAATAACACATCAATCGTCTGAGACCTGCCCACTGATATATGTATTATTGACTGAGGGTCAGTTCAATGAACAAACAAAATAATAATTCTCATACGAGGCTTAAAGTAGTGTGAGGAGTCGTGAAGAATTTTTAGTAAGATGACGTAGTTAGACATTCAAGTAGGATCATGCATTTCTTGAATGTGTGTTTGATTTTGGAACAAAGGCACCGCACTTAGGTAGCAGAGTAGCCCACTTAGTGGCGATTCCACTATCGAAAGCATTAGCTCACCTGTCGAGGGATATTATTTTATTGCACAGGAGCAAGCAGGAGACGCTTTGTCCTGTAGAGGCCGCTTTGTGGAAGGAGCTCTGACAGGTTTAGTTTTGTGATGTATACATGTATTAGAATTCTCTAATTTTAATATATGTAGCAGATAAGAGTAAAATATTTAAACTCTGGGGAACTATTGACATAGTCGGATTCATAGTCGGGGTATGTTTTAAGGTATTGTCAGAGGGGGCTATGACCGTTTTACCATGTTGTGGTTATATTGGATCACAGAAGACATGTTATGTGGTGTTTGCATTTAGGTAGAGCTCCCCGTACAAAGGAGACTACCAATTTTATGAAGTGGCTTCTGCAACCCGACATCCACTTGTATTCCGGTTAACTGGAAGTCAACTGACCCCCTGCCTGGGGCCACACACTCTCTCCCGAACCCGTCTCGCTCCTTTTTTTTTTTTCATTTTATTATTATTATAATATTATATTATTATTATTATTATTATTATTATTATTATTATTATTATTATTATTATTATTATTATTATTATTATTTTGATACATAACTTATACTGCCTCATTCGGGTCTGTTTCTCTCCCGAAAATTTTTATTTCTTTTCAGTTCAATTATTTTAAATGAACTTAACCCAAGTCATTTTCTGACTTTCGAGATTTTCATACAAATCTCGTCCATGAAGTCACTGGCGACTTATCACCCGAAAACAAAATATTTCGCAATTGTTTTAATTCGACGAACTTCTTTGGGTCAATAGATTTCGTGAGATCAATTTAACGACGCAGCTGCTTCACATCCGAGATCTAGAGAATTTTCGGTTTTCACGGAATTACCGCTTTTAACCCTTTAGAAAAATTGAATTTTTCTCGGGTTTTACATTCTCTTAACAGAATTTCGTCCCGAAATTCACACATACATCAATTACATGCATATGTTACCTTCTACAACTCCAAGACCGTGTCGGTATGATGTTCCACCTCAGCTCACACAATCATCGACAAATTTCTGACTCCCCGACTACTATCACTAGCATGTGCAATTGGCAAGAATTTCGCAACCCCAACAAATTTCAACAAAGGCCTGCTGGTCAACATCGTGTGCTTCGCTAGCACCTCATGGACGCCCTCTACGTCCTCGCCCTCGACTAGCCATCTACACATGTCAAATGGCAACAAACTTTATTTAATCCCATTTCAGTCTAACTAGTAATGCACATGCTAATTACTAATAGACTTAACAACCATGAACTGACCAGTTCATCGCCTAAGTGGTGCTACTTGCCAACCACTCCTTTTATTTATTTCAATAAAATTCAATACTTTCATGTTCATTTCATTTTCCGAACCCCTAAGGTTATAGTTCCTAACCTTAGCATTCCACTTCTTCCTATATACATTATGCCATGCATATAATTTTCCCGCGCAATAACCACGCAATCACACAATCACAAACATGGAACACATATCCGAACACAACACGAAACACATATCCAAACACAACACGAAACACATATCCGAACACAACACCAAACACAATTATGCATGCAGCTGTCTAAACTCAGTTCCATGAACTCAGGGTATTCGTGTACCTAAACTCGATACCGTTATGACGCTTAATATCACTTCACCGCGCAATGAAATGGTCTAAGCCCATGTCCCTCAAGCCCTAGGTAGTCGTATACCTATGCTCTGATACCAAGCTGTGAAGCTGGTATCAGAATTAAACTTATTAACACACCCACCGAGCTCCCAAGGAAATCGTATACCTAAGCTCTGATACCAAGCCGCGGTCGGGCATCGTGACTAAACTTATAACTGGTTAATCTAATCGAGCTCCCAAGGTAATCATTTACCTGTAGCTCTATACTGCCGCGGTCGGCACTTAACCTCACTTATAAACACACCCACCGAGCTCCCAAGGTAATCGTTTACCTTAGCTCTGATACCAAGCTGTGAAGTTGGTATCATGACTAAACTCATGGATACCCAAACCCAAGCTCCCAAGGTAATCGTTTACCTTAGCTCTGATACCAAGCTGTGACGCCCCAAACCCGGGGTGTCCGTTGACTACCCGTCAACTCGCTGACAATTGCTTAATCTCGTATCACAGACTCATACTGAGTAAAATGGCCACTGGGGCCCATATACCAATACTATCAAACATGTATCCAACTATAATCTAATAGTCCAAGAGTTATTTATTATTTTAATACAAATACATATTAAAAATCTACAATTCTAATACATATTATTATCCAAAACATCAAAGCCACAATCCGACTTTCTTCAAATTGGTCTCTAAGACAGTCGTCGAGCGCCTGTATTTGAAAAATGTTCGACAGTGCAGGAGCTATCGCCCAAGAATGGAATCACCCTAAATGGGCGGTTTCCTCCACCTAAGTGCATATGCAATGCTCCAATTTAAACACACTCAAGTAAATACGTATCCTACTTGAATGTCTAAATGCTCGTTCTACAGTCTCGAGTCCTCACTTACTCCCTCACACTTGCCTAAGCCATATATGAGAAAAATATCATTTTCAAAACAAAACTTGTTGTTCTTGAGAAAATACACTACCAACGTGTCTAAAATATAAGACTACCCTCCGAGGCACGCCGAGAAATCTCCTTCAAACAGCCATGATCCTCATCCGAAATGATTTTGTCGGCCGTCTCCAACCCCATTCTCCCAGGGAAATCATCCTCATGGAAATTCTCGCAACCATGTCGTTTAAAATCTGGTTGTCATGCACTCACACCTTTAAATTCTAGTTAGCTCATAAAGGTATTATAAAATGCATTATGCCATTTCAATCATTTTTATACAATATATCACTATGCATATCACAAATTACATTCACACCACATGTAATTTAACATGGATCAGTCCATCACCCAAACTAGCTCACTGAGCTATTCAATATTCATCAAACATCACCCAAATTAATTATCGAAGAATTCACAATCTCATCTCCACGATTCCACACACACAATTATATTCCATAATTGAGCAAATCACAACTCATCTCCAAAGGTGTTCATACACACAATTATATTCCATATAATTGTGACATCATGTTAACACATCAAGCTTATGCATTAACCTATTAATTTCACACAACTCAAGTCATTCATTTCAAAAATATTTTAATAAATTATGAAACAAACACCCTAAACAGTCTCCCTACACGTCACGATCGTTCAAATGGCTCCAAAATTCAAACACCGGGTCCTAAGTTCGTGGACTGATCAACGGTCGTTCAAGGCCTCAAACCAACCGAATCATCAATAAAACACTTAAATCGAAAATAAACCAAGTAGGATAAAACCCCTACCTCATGGAGTTTGTCGAAACTCCAACTTTTTGGCGTCCATGCGTAGCTCTCATCGCGTAGATCAACTTTGCCTTTAGCCCCGATTTAAACCTGCTACTTCATCCTGATTTCAGAGATCCGAGAAAAGGCTAAGAGAAGAAAATTAAAATTAAATCCTCTCACCGACACTCTCTCTCCTAACCCGTCTCGGCCCCTTTTCTCATTTTATTATTATAATATTATATTATTATTATTATTATTATTATTATTATTATTCTTATTATTATATTATTTTGATACATAACTTATATTAGCCTCATTCTAAACCGCTTTCTCCGAAAATTTTATTTCTTTTCGCTCAATTATTTTAAATGAACTTAACCCAAGTCATTTTTCGACTTTCGAGATTTTCGTATAAATTCGCCCCCGGTCATCGGGGTGACTTATCACCCGTAAAAAATCGTAAAATATTCCAATTGTTTCCGTAATTCGACGAAATCAGTCACTAGATTTTGTGAGACGAATTTTAATCCACAAGCAAATTCATTTCTAGTCATCCGAGATCTAGAGAATTTCGTTTTCAACCTAAATTATCGCTTTTGAGCCCATTTGTCGAAAAATTGAATTTTTCTCGGGTTTTACAATTATACATTGCGCTACATAGTCATAAAATATACTAAATATCAAAATAAATAATATATGCCGTGATGTATAGTTACAAAATTTGAAATTATAAAAATTTATAATATTTCTCACCTAAAATTTTATTTTAGCCACAATTGGGGCATAGCTAATTGAAGAAACTTGTTAAACTATATATTTAAGATTGACTCGATTATTATCATGTTTTAATCAAGATATTCTAATACGTTGTTGAATTGATCTTGGTCTCCTTAATAGTTTTTATGAATATTTTGAAAAATTATATAATACAATTAATTTCAAATATAAAAATGATTTTTTTAATAGTTATCTGTCACAACCGCCTGGCAATCGTCACAAATAGTAACGGAATTTAAATCAACATTAAATTTGTGACGGAATTCATATTCCGTCACAAAATAGGGACATAAACATAATTCCGCTTGCCAATTTTTCACCAATTTAGTGATGCATATCTATTAAAAATTCACTTTATATTTTAATTTGTATTAGACACTATTTCAAAATATTCTAATATTTTGAAAATATTATAAACTATTTGAAATTTTATTATTAATATATGTTGTGCTATATTGTGCAATTTTAAATTTTTAAAATTAGATATTTCAATATTGTAGTTTTATATATATAATGTTGCACTGCTATAGTCATAAAAAATAATAAATATAAAATAAATAATATATATCATGCTATATTACATAAAATTTGACATTATAAATTTTTTGATATTTCGCCTTAAATTTACTCTTTTTACATCAAATCAGTTGAATTAATTAAAATATTTTTATATTGGAAGCTATTGTTTTGTAAGTTAAAGTAAATTTTTGTTATTGATAAATGTAAAAATAAGATTGTACACTTAACATAATTTTGTATGTATGTATATATATATATATAGTATAAGAAGAGTATATATATATATATATATATATATATATATATATATATATATATATATATATATATGTTAGTGTGTGTGTGCGTGTGTGTGTGTGTATGCATTTATATGTATGATTTTATATATTAATTACTTCAAATAATTTTAAATATATATCATTTTTATGTGATAAATAAAAATAGTATAATTTATGATTTATAAATTTTAGGATAGTGCAATTATGATTTATAAAAATTATGATTCCCAAACCTTTTTTTTCCGCCAATTTTTTTCCACTTCCCGCTAATTGTTAGAGTTACATGATCTCATTTTTTTTTCCCAATTTTTTCTCTCCGCTCACTCACGCCACCTTAAGCCATCTCACCGCCACCATGGGAGTCATTCACCACATCATGTACTTTCCAAAATTACCCTAGAATTTATAATAAAAGAAATATTATTATATATATTTCGTATAATTGAGCCAACTGGGTATTTCTTTTCTAGAAATTCTTGTATTTAATATCGACTCAAATGATTATTATTCGAAATAAACCCAAGTGAAAATATAAAATATGGAATTGTAAAATGGGGACCTGGTGGTCAATTGTAATAAGTTTATATGTCTAAGAAAATTAGAGACTTAAAATGAAAATAATAGAGAAATGGAGGGACTCTTACATATAAAAAGAAATACAAAGAAAGTTAAGAAAAAATCAAGGAAAGTGGCGTGGTGCATGTAGGAAAGTGGGAGGAAGTTTCCTCCTTTAAAATACGATTAGAGCATCCATGCTAGCGAAGTTATAAAACTGGGAGTATTTTAGTGAGAAGCTCACTTTCTGCATCTCCCAACGCATCGGCCATAGGTCCCGTGCTAAGCAAGAGGGAGAAAGTCCTTCCTAGCTGACAAGAGCTGCAAGTAGAGCATCCTAACTGGGACTTTCAATGAAACTCCATGAGCAGAGGTCTTCTCCTACGTATCGTCTTTCACCCTAAGGATTGTTGGGTGGTTATCTGCCTTAGGAATGTGTATGGTTGCATTTAAACTATGGGAAGTCGCATTATTGTGGTAGCGCAGCACCGAACCTTAGAGCTTACTAAGGTACTAAGTGAAGGAATTTGGTAGTGCGCCCTTCTAGTAAATTCAGCCACATCAATTAACTTGATGTTTGGCTTTTGAATTTCTCTAATTTGGACCAGAGACTAACTTATGTCCTTTAATGAGGCTGGCCCAACTTAAATCTGGTCGGGTCAAGAGTGCCACTCGGGGTCAACTAGCCGAACCTTAGAAAATGGGTTTTTGGCTCAGAAATAAAGAGAATTTAGAAGTAAGTCCTTCTGTACTCAGAGCCACATCAATGAAATTGATGTTAGGCTTTTGAATCAATTGACTCCTGTAGACCAAGCTATGGTCTTTTTACTCAATAGTCAGTCGGGTGAGTGGTCACCAACAAAGGGTTTCGTCAACAAGGTCGCCAAACGCTGGTCGCCCAATAGGTCGCCCAACAAAGGGTCGCTAAACAGTGGTCGTCCAACAAAGGGTCGCCCAACAGTGGTCGCCAAACAAAGCTGGTCATCCGCAAACAAGGTCGTCCAACAAAGGGTCGTCCAACAAAGGGTCGCCACTCGCATCGCCTCGTCAAAGTTGACCACGCATGACCTCCAACTTCTGGCGTCATCTCCTTCGCTTGAACTCCGATTTGGGTGTTCTTGACTCTATGGAAAGCCCATGGAGTCAAGAATACATTAATATGCCTTCTTCTGAGGAGGATGTTAGATGTCAGACTGAGGTGGTTCGACCGAGCTCACTTTAGTGCAGCTCGTCGCCTGTATCACTGGCCAAAGTTGACTACGCATGACCTCCAATCTTGGAAGGTCATATCTCCTCTCGCTTGAACTATTTGGGTGTTCTTGGACTCTATGGAAAGCCCATGGAGTCAAGAATGCATTGATATGCCTTGAGGAGATGTGTTAGATGTCAGACCAATGTGCTTGACTGAGCTCGTCACTTCAGTGCGTACTCGTCACCAGTCGCCAACAAAACACTACGTGATGACTCCAACTCTAAGGTCATAACTCCTTCGTCCGAACTCCGATTCCGGTGTTCTTGACTCTATGGAAAGCCCATTGAGTCAAGAATCCATCTATATATAGCTTGTTTAAATTGGAATCATAATAACCTCCGAAAAATCAATCCCAACTAAAACTACTAGTACGCATGAATAATATTATTCTTTAATGGTTTTTGGAATGTGTGGACCGAAGAGGAGTGAAAAAGACAACCGTGATTGAGATTCCAAGGATTGGAATCAAAGTGCAAATATTTTTGGGTTTGTTCTACTGAATCCTATTCTAGTTTCAAGGTTTTGCATGTTTGTTCTCTGACTCTATTCTTATGTCAAGTATCTTGAGTAGTTTACCAAGCATATGAAATGAGTGTGTGAATGTGTATAGGAAATGAGTATGGGATTGAGTATATCCTGAAAAGAGAATACGAAGTGAATATGGAATTGAAATGTGATATTGAAAACCGAATGAATGTGCTTGATAAATCTTAAATGTAGCGCAATCGGACAATTCCCGACATCTCAATTGCATCGACATATCATAATGAACCGCCCGACGGATGCACTTAACTGAGATCCGCCACAAAGGCACTCGAAATTGTCCAATGTCCCACTTGGCGGATGCACCACCCAAGATCCGCCATGATGGCGCATATATTGAAGAAATGTCCCACTTGATCGGGATGCACAACCCATCCGCCATGATGGTACATGACATTTAAGTGATACCACGCCTGTGGGTGCACCAAACGGCATCCGTCATGATGGGAGACCGACCAGAAATGTGTAAGTACATTACCGAATAATAATAATAAGGGCGGGATTCATCAAACGGAATCCGTCAGAAGTGTGAATTGAATAGTTAGAGGAAATAACCAATATTGACGAATGTAAATGAGATTTTTATTTATATGCTTAAATCTCATAAATTAAATTGTGAAATGAATTGTTGCATTGAAATTGCATGATGCGATTTGGTAAATTATTTAGAAATTGAAAGCATGTGAAAATAAATAGCATGAGCATTTGTTGAATTAATAGGCATGATTTAAATGTTAAATGCATATGTCGAGTTACATCAATATTGAATAGAATCAGAGTAGAAACACTAAGCATGAAAATGCTTAGCGTATAGCTTATCTATGAGTTTCGAGTACTGTGAAGGAGACAAGATCGGCAACAGAAGTCATGAGAGAGTACGACGATAGCATATACCCGGTCATTTGCATATAATTCTTTTGAATGTTGGGTTTTAAACAAAGGGTTAAACACTCGAACCTTGATTTTTTTTTTTTTCGTATATCATTTTTGAAAGGGCATAATGCTTTCCCTTTGTAAAATGGTTTTGCAAATGTTTATGGGCTCACCAATTGCTTTGAAATTCCAAATGATCGTGGGTTTGCCCAAACCAAACCGCTTCCACAACTAAACAAATTAATTAAACGCTTTAATAAGATAAATAAAACGCCTGAGTAAACCGCTCCTGGCTCGATCCGCCATTCGGCCGGTCCGGATTCGTCGCGACACTTTGAAAAAGAAACTTAATAAAATGTAAAATAAAAGAATTAAATGGCCCCCGTGAAGCCGCCCGATCCGCCATTCGGCTCGCCGCTTCGGGGGTCGCTACACGCATGGGTATCAGAGCCTGTGTTTAGCTTTTCTCGAAAAAGTGCCCTGTTCATTTTCAAAAGTACTTTGAAAATGGTATTCGATACACGATTTGCATTTAAAGGATGATATGACTGACGTGGATCTGGCTTCGCCTTAATAGGTAAACATGGATAGTTCAAAATTCAAAGGGTCGAAGGTGACTGTGGAAATCGTCCCGGGATAGTCCTCGCGAGCGATAGTGGACAAGCATCTCATGCCCCACCAATGAAACAACTAATAGAATGGCGCAGCAGGAGGTACTATGGGTGCACATCCTCCAAAGAGTTAGCTCAAAGCTTTGCAAAGAGTCAGGCAACCAGCCGCAAATGTTCGCAAATGGATCACCATCGAGAGAATGGCAGCAATGACCAACAGACTTTCTGGTTAAAGAAGATGAGCCTTCAATGCATAGAATTGGTCGAGAGGACCTCGAGCGAATGCTGTAAAAAGAATGCATTGCAATGTACTGGAGAAGCTGGATGCAACCCTCATTATTGCTAAGATATTTATCGGGCAGGGCTTGACCGGGATCGCACCACCGTAGAGTTACATGGAGGTTCTTCGATGAGTCTGCTAGTTATGTACGACTATTTAAACAAGATAGCACGAGAGTTTCATAACTGAAATGCAGGCAATCAAGTGTAACCGAATATGTGAGAGAATTCACACGGTTGAGCAAGTATGCTCCCGAGATGTTAGTAAGTGAAAGAGAAGTGCCAGAAGTTTGAAGACGGTTTAAGTGACCACATTCGGGCCCATGTCACAGGATTTTGCCATGATGATTTCTCCAAAATCACAACATGCGCTCTAAATGTGGAACGAGTAAAGAAAGAGGAAAATGAAAGAAAAGATAGAAGACAGGGAATGAAAAATCCCTGCCGGGCCAATGCTCATCGCCAGCAGAAAGAGATTCGGGGGATCAACACAGGATCTCTACAGCCTCACACCAAAGCCACCTTAGAGATACTATTCGCCTACGCCACTGCAAGTGCACAAGAAGGTGCCTCTAGAGTGACAAGACGACTCGTTGTTCCCATTGTGGAAAGTGAAAGCACAAGGGAGATTGCTTGAAGGTGACTGGTGTCATTGGTCATGGATCCACGGAGCACAAAATACGAGAGTGTATTGGGCACGCCCTTTTCCGAGTAGCACCCCAAATCGGGGCAATGTTTCATCACTCGGGAGAGGAAGAAAGTGTTGCATCACCAAGTGTTCCGGTGTCATGGATGCGCGAATTTGGCTAGGCAAGATGGTCGTGGCTCAAATGTGAAAGCATACGCGATGAAAAGAAGGGAAGATACCGACGATGTGATAATCGGTAATTTTAACGTCTTTTATACTATCAGGCATGCATTGATAGACCCAGGTCAACTCCACTCATATGTACTAACATACCCAACTTCTTGGGGAAAATTTACCGAGGAGCAGACACCGAGTATGACTGATCTCTATGACGAAACCGCCTGACATAGTGTTATCAGGAACAAAGTGTATATAGAGATTTGGTTCCATCAAAATACAGCATGAATTTTCGGGAGATTTGATTGAGTTATCCTTCAGTGGAATTTGATGTGATATTGAGATGGTGAAAAACCAAGTTTCGAGGTAAAGGACGGCGATCCTTGTTTTATAAGGATGTGGCTCTCAGGGTACCCAATGATTATGAATTGTTAAAAGCCATTTTGGAAGATATGTTAAAAGTCAGGTGATCGACCATGAGGTAGTCAGATAGACACATCCTTTGTTAAAAATTGTTTATATCAACAGTTTCCAATCAAGAATTGGAATGGCGCCTTACGAGGCTTTATAGGGGAGGAAATGTAGAACACTATTGTGTTGGACGAAATTTAGTGAAAAGAAAGTGAGTATTCGATTTGGTACAAGAGACCTAAGAGAAAGCAGAAAATGATTAGATAAAGATTGTGCGACCACTCGGAGCAGATAGAAATCATATACCGACATGAAGAAGAGCCCGTAGAGATTTTGGCTCGCGGCGAAAGAATTACGAAACAAAGAAGATTCCTGCAGTGTTGTGGAGACCATTAAGACCGGTCAGTTGCCACTCGGGAAAAGTGAAGAAACGACAGCAAGAAGAGTATCCCGAATTGTTTGACTAAAGTAATTTCTCGAGGACTAAATTTTATTATAGTGAGAGTTGTAACGCCTCAAAATTTAGAATTTTTATAATAAAAGTAAATATTATTATTATATATTCCTAGTATAGATTTGATGCTCAACTCGGGTATTTTTCTAGAAATTTTTAGATGAACATTGACTAAATGATTATTATCCGTAAATAAACCCAAGTGAAAAAGAGAAAATATGGAAATTGTAAAATAACCTAAGGGTCAATTGTAAATAGTTTATATGTCTAAGAAAATGAGACTTAAATGAAAAATAATAGAGAAAGGAGGACCCAAGCATATAAAAAGAAATAAAGAAAAAGAAGAAAAAAATCAAGGAAAGGGCGCAGGTATGTAGGAAAGTGGGAGGCTCTCCTTTTTAAACACATTTAGAGTAGATCCATAAGAAAAGGAAAAAGAGAAAATGGAGGTATTTTAGAGCGAGAAGCTCTCACTTTCTAGATTTCCCAACGATCGGCCATAGGTCCTGTGCGAAGCAAGAGGGAAAGTCCTTCCGTGACAAGAGCGTGCAGAGACTAATCGGGGACTTTCAACAAAATCCATGAGGTAGGTCTTCCTACTTGGTCGCCTTCTACCCCAAGGATTGTTGGGTGGTTATCCGCCTTAGGAATGTATGGTTGCATTTAGTCCATAAGAAGCTGCCACATTGTGGTAGTGCGCAGCTAGCCGAACCTCTTAGAGCTGATTGGGTACGAAGTGAGAAGGGAATTTGTAGTGCATCCTTCTGTAATTGTAGCCACATCAATTAACTTGATGTTAGCTTTTGAATTTCTCGATTTAATTCCTGTAGACTCAATCTCTATAGTCCTTTTAATGAGGTCAGCCCAGCTAAATCTGGTCGGGTCAGTTATGCCAATTTGGGTCAACTAGCCGAACCTTAGAATGGGTTTTTGGGTCAGAAATAAAGAGAATTTAGAAGTAAGTCCTTCTGTGAAATTGTAGCCACATCAATGAAATTGACGTTGGGCTTTTTGAATTTCTACCTGACTCCCCGTAGACCAAGTTATGGTCTTTACTCTGAATAGTCAAATGGGTGAGTGGTCGCCCAACGCTGGTCGCCAAACGCGTCGCCAAACGCGGGTCGCCCAATGCGGGTCATCCATTAGTGGTCGCCAAAACACATATCGCCCAATAGTGGTCAGCCCAACAAGGGTCGCCCAACGTTGGTCGCCAAACGCTGGTCGCCCAACAAGACGCCCAGCGGGTCGTCCAACAAAGGTTGTCGGGCCGTGATCGCCGTCAAGTTGACTCACGCATGACCTCCAACTTCTGGTTATCATGATTCCTTCGCTTGAACTCCGATTGAGTGTTCTTGGACTCTATGGAAAGTCCATGGAGCTAAGAATACATTAATATGCCTAAGGAGTGATGTTAGATGTCAGACCGAGGTGTTTGACGAGCTCGTCACTAAAGGCGTACCGTCGTCGACATCGCCAAAGTTGACTAATGCCATGGCCCTCCAACTTTGAAGGTCATTCCTTCGCTTGAACTACGATTTGCAGTTTTCGACTCTATGGAAAGCCCATGGAGTCAAAGAATGCATTGATATTCCTGAGGAGGATGTTAGATGTTAGACCAAGGTGTTTGACTGAGCCTCGTCACTTCAAAATGGCCGCCTGTGTCACCACAAAGTCGACTACGATGACCTCCAACTTCGAAGGTCATAACTCCTTCGTCCGAACTCCGATTCGAAAGTGTTCTTTTGGACTTGGTATGAGTGCCCATTGAGTCAAAAATCCATATATATATATAGCTTGTTTAAATTGAACTCATAATAACTCAAATCAATCCTAACCAAAACTACTAGTACATGAATAATATTATTCTTTAATGGCTCGGAATAGGGACTGAAGAGGAGGAAAAGACAAACTGTGATTGAGATTCCAAGGATTTCTGGAATCAGTGCAGATTGGGTTTGTTCCCACTGAATCCTATTCTTATTTCAAGTTTTTGCATGTTATTCTTCCGACTCTATTCTTATGTCAAGTATCTTGAGTAGTTTACCAAGCATATGAAATGAGTGTGTGAATGTGTATAGGAAATGAGTGCATAGATTGAGTATATCCTTGAAAAGAGAATACGAAAGTGAATATGGAATTGAAATGTGATATTGAAAACCGAATGAATGTGCTTGATAAATCGAAATGTAAAAGAATCGATTACCGGCCATCTGAATTGCATCGATATATCGAATGAAATCAGCCTCATCGGGGATGCACCACCCAAGATCCGCCACGAAGGCAATTCCGAGATTGTCCAATGTCCCACTGGCGGGATGCACCAATCGCATCCGCTGGCGATGACATATGGCATTGAAGAAATGTCCTACTGACTCCGACGCACCAATCGGCATCCGCCATGATGCGATATGGCATTTAAGATGTCACAAGTCTTGGGGTACCAAACGCAGATCCCGTCATGATGGGAGACCGACCATAACATGCAAGTACATTACCGAATAATAATAATAAGGGTGGGATTCATCAAACGGAATCCGTCAGAAGTGTGAATTGAATAGTTAGAGGAAATAACCAACATTGACGAATGTAAATGAGATTTTTATTTATATACTTAAATCTCATAAATTAAATTGTGAAATGAATTGTTGCATTGAAATTCAGCGATGTGATTTGGTAAATTATTTAGAAATTGAAAGCATGTGAAAATAAATAGCATGAGCATTTGTTGAATTAATAGGCATGATTTAATGTTAAATGCATGTTGAGTTACATTGAATATTGGAATAGAACCGTATAGAACCACTAAGCATGAAAATGCTTAGCGTATAGTTTTATCTATGCGCAGGTTTCGAGTAGACAGGAAGGGAGACAAGATCGTGCAGTCATAGAGAGAGCACAGTATAAGCATATACCCGCCATTTGCATATCATCTCTTTTTTGAATAAAGTGGTATTTTTGTAAACAAAAAGTGGCTAAACATCGAACCTTGATTTTCAGATATCATTTTTGAAAGGGCATGTAATGCTTTCCTTGTAAATGTATTTTTGTAAATGCTTATGGGGCCTACCGAATTGCTTTGAAATTTGTAAAATGATTGTGGGTTTGCCCAAAACCGAAACCGCTCCACAACTACTAAACAATTAATTAAACGTTTAATAAGATACAAATTGTGAGTAAACCTGCTCTGCTCTGATCCTACTATTCCTGGTCGGTCCGGGAATTCGGGTCGCGACACTTTTAAAAAAGAAAACTTAATAAAATGTAAAATAAAAGAATAAAATGGGCGTCCCCGAGGTTTCGGTTCGGATCCGCCATTCGGGTCGGGCCGGGCTTGGGGGTCGCTACACACCATGACTTTTTTCTCTAGCTCACTCTCTCCGTTCACATCACTCTCACCATTCATTATCTTCGTCTTCTTCTACCTTATTTGAAAACTTATTTCCTATTGATGAAGAACAAAAGATTTTTATGGATTCTATGGACATAACTTTTGCGTCGAGATTCTTCCACACGCGGGTTAATTCCCATACTCAATACTTCCTGACTTTCTATTGCACAGGATCATAAAGTTCAAGTATTAAGGCTTTGATTTTGGTACTCAATCTTCTCCATCGGTAGATCTATGCTACATGCCAAACCTTCTTCTTAAGTTATCTTTTCTTCTTCATCTTTTTTATTTCCTCCACTATAGGCCTTTCTAATGCCCCAGATTTATAGCCTCCTTGGTCTCCTCCACAAAGACGGCCCCTTTCAGTTTTCACCTCATAAGAGTATCAAGTGTTACTAGTTCTACTTCTCACCCTCAACAAAAAGGTTTGTTTTAATGTATTGCTGCTTTGTTTTTTTTTTTTTTGTTGAAATTTTGACATTGGTTGTTAACTAAAATATTAAATTTTTTAATGACATCTTGCCCTCACTACTTAAAACTATAAATTAATTTTTCTTTGATTGCAGGGGCTTCTAATCGCTTTTTTGCCTTCTTAATTGTCTATGTTTATCAATCAGTTAAGTTATTTTACTTATTTTTATGAATTGAGATTTACTTTTTATTTGTATCGTTTCCGTTATCTTCAAAATTTGTCATTCTTAGTTTCCCAATTTATTTTGTAACAAAGAAACTTGGCCATTAAAAATCTTCCCTTGGACTGATGATATGCAGTATTCATGTTGATGATAGGAATGTGTTATTGTGAGACAACTTTTTTCTTCCCGCTTGTTATCTCGATACCGACATGTCAGGCATGCTGTAAAAATATGTGCCCTAAAGCTAAGGGCCAAAAGTGGTAAACATAAGTGGGATAACTATTACGCGGTCCTATGATAAAGTGAATGAAGCCCCTCTTATTTGTTTGTCCGGCCAAGAGCTCCTATCCCGGGTCCTATTCAGAATTCTATAATCAACATAGTTTTCCTTCCTTGTCTGGAAAGGTTTGATTTCAACTTGATTAATTATAGATTATCTTGTTGTCGCCTCGTTTTTGTATTTAATTTCGTGTCTTTTAACTTATCACTCGCTTTTAGTGTTGCAGATAAGCCCTATCCTGTTCTCGTTTTTTTTTATTCGCTTAGGTTTCTTTTTTCGGTTACTTATAAATTTTCTTTTTTGGCCAAGTACTTTCTTGTCTATTTGGATAATCTCATGCTGGTTTTTTTGATCCTCGGGTATCTTTAAAATATGACATTTTGTTTGGTTTTTTATATTTTTTGGCTTGCTGGAGTGTAAGGATAATCACATCCTCTTTTTCTGGTTTTGAACTAACATTTTTGATTTTTCGTCATGTGGTCATTCTCGATCGTGTCAAAAAGTCTTTTTTTCAAGTGTGGTGTTAAAAATGAATTTACGGAATAGGTCATCATAAATATTATTTAATTTTCCTTGTTATGTTTTACACTTAATTTTATGTGTAAATTTCATATTTGTTCATAAATTTAAGTCTTTTCCGCTTGCAACATCGATTTAGTACTATTAAGTTTATTGTTATTGTTAAAACAAAGTTGTTGCGAGTTCAACATTAATAGCATTTTTTTTTTTAATTTGAGAACAATAGTTATTTATTTATTTAATAATTTTTATTTTAGTAAAACTTAAAAAAATTAATTAAAATAAAATGAATTAATTTTATTTTGGCACAAGGCAACGCCTTTGAAAAATAAGGTAAATAAGATGTAGTAATTTAATTAAAATTTTAGTAGCAAGATATATATAATAATAGTAATAGAATCTATTTTTATATTTTAATTTGTATAGATTGTGCTTCTAGGAAAATTTTGATTTTCCTAAAAAAGGCAAAATGGTAAATTACTCATGAAGAGACCAATGGGAAAGGGCCGAATTTTTCTAGATTCGATGATGAAACTGACTTCACCATCGAATCGCCTTCATAAATTCAATACCTTGTCGAATTTTTGTTAAATTCTCGAGATGGTCAGATTTCACTGCCGAGGTATTCTGTGCTCCAGCCACTTGGCATGATCAAGTGGCTGCCACATGACAGGTTGAGAGGGCTACACATGGCATGAGAAAATGTGGTATAGTAAGGGCCCCTAAGAGTAAGTGTGCAAGTGACACTGGCAAGATCTACTACCACATGTCTCTTAAGTTTGAGACAAGCTCAAATTAACGAGGGGTAAATGGGAAAAAGGAAAGAATACATCATCTTCTTCATTTTTTCCTGATTTTCAAGGTGGATGTTTATTTTAGAGAGAGAAATTCTAACTTCTCTCTAAAATCTATGGCGTTCGGATCGTTGGTTCTCGTCGGAGCAAGAGGAAAAGTTTCTATACTCATCAAGGGCTTCGTGTGGGTACCAGAATCAGGGGTTTCTGACAAAATCCATAGGTAAGGGTCTTCTCCTACCCTTGTTAAATCCGGCTCTAAGGAGCTTTATCTCCTGCTGTTTCGTGGAGTTCTCGGGAAGGAGCTGAGTTTCAAAGATACTAAACGAACTGGGTGGAAAGATGATTATTTTTTGGCCTTCTTCAATCGAAGATGCTATTTCGTTGGGTGATTCAGCTGGTGAATATTTTTGCTTGAATTGAAGCAGGTGAAGTCTTGAACCAAGAATAGTCCAAGGCTGAAAAAGGGATAGTTTTGTACCCAGCATTGTGGATCCGAACGGTGGATTTTTTTTTGTGTATCATTTCGTTTTGGTGGTAAGCTAGAATTTGAGGGCTGTTTTTAAGCTTGAATTGAAGTAATGTGTGTCTTGAACCAAGAATAGTCCACAATGTAAAAAGGGATAGTTTTGTACTTGGTGTTGCTTGATCCGTCGTTGATTTGTGTATCATTTCTTGTTTGGGTGGTATGCTAGAATTTGTGGGCTATTTTTAAGCTTGGATTGAAGTAATGAAGTCTTGAACCAAGAATAGTCCATACCCGAAGAAAAAGGACAATTTTGTACTTGCTAATGTGGATCCGAATGTGTGCCGGGATTTCTTTATTATGCATTACTACTTGTTTGAGTGGCATGCTGGAAATTGTGTGAAATTGATGTGAGTATTGCCTACTAGGAGAAACATGATGTATGATTAAATTGAATTTATGTGTTTGTTGATTATAAATTTCCAATTGAGGCATGGGTTGAAATGCATGAGTGAATAGTAATCTATAGTACTCTTCACATATAAAATGTAATAGGCAATGGCATATTGTGCATTGCATTTATGCACTAGGTCATTGTATGAGAATGGGTGTGAGTGTGACGAGACGTTAGGTCGATTCATGACAAAGTCCTAGCGGTCGTGATGAAAATCTGGGAGAATTTCCACTGAATTCAAGTTTTCCAATACTGGTAATTAAAGTAGCTGAAATGAGAATGTCCAATAGCAATAACAAACTATTACCTGAGTATGTCCAATAGTTTTGAATTGCAAACAAAACCTTTTGTTTTGGAAAAACGCTTTTCATACATAAAGGGACACCGGCATGGTGAGAGAAGTCTATGAGGACTTCAGTACCCGGGGTCATGAGGTAGCATCACATCTAGGACATTTAGATTCCATTCTAGGATTAACATAATCGGGCGATTGGAATGTTTTGTATCTTTGCATGACCATTGCATGTGCACTCTCTAGGTGGGGTGCAACACCAGAAGAGTTTACTCTACTAGGCTTACATTCCTCGTCGTGATCCCCTTTCGTGTAAAAGCAGACCCTCAATTTTGTCCATCGCCACTGTGATTATCCTATGGGTGTCACACTCACCCACGTGCTCTCATATAACACCATTAGGGCCCTTTAGGCTTAGTTCTGCCTCGAGCTCCTAAAGGGCTTGTATGTGGTCCATTGAGTGCGTATGTAGTTCACTTAAGAGTGTCATCGTGACTTCTTTTATTTATTTATTGGCATCATGCCATATGAAGAAAATCTTCCTGGGACTGATGATGTTATGCATTCATGTTGATGATATAGAATGTGTTATTGTGAGACAACTTTTTCTTCCCAGTTGTTATCCTGATACCGCATGTCAGGTATGTCAGAAAAATATAAAATTTAAAGCTAAGGGCCAAAAGTAAACATAAGGATAACTATTACGTCCCAGTGACGGGTGCAAATGAATTCTCTTATTTGTCATCTGCCAAGAGCTCCTATCCTTGGTCCTATTCTAATTCTATAATCAACATAGTTTTCCTTCCTTGCTCGAGCGGTTTGGATTTCTCAACCCGATTAATTATAGATTATCTTGTTGCTGCTCTTTAGAGTTTAATTTCAGGTCTTTAACTTATCACTCGCTTTTAGTGGGTTGCATATAAGCCCTATCCTCGCTCGTTTTTTTTATTTGTTTAGGGTTTTCGTTGACATCCTTATGTTCTTCTTTTCTTTTTTGGCCAAGTACTTGCCTATTCGGATAATCTCATGTCAGGTTTTTGATCCGGTATCTAAAATACAGGTTTTTGTTTGGTTTTATATTACTTGATTGTCGAGCGTATGATAATCACATCCTCTTTTCTTGGTTTTGAAACTGATTTTGATTTTCGTCATGGTCATTCTTGATCGTGTCAAAAGCTCAAGCAGGTGTGTTAAATGAATTTACGTGAATAGTCATCATAAATATTATTTAATTTTCCTTGTTATGTTTTTTACACTTAATTTTATGCAAATTTATATTTGTTCATAAATTTAAGTCTTTCTCCGCCTGCAACACTGACGAGTACTATTTCGTTTCTATTGTTATTGTTAAACAGTTGTTTGCATGAAGTTCAACATTAATAGTATTTTTTTTTAATTTGAGAACAATAGTTATTTATTTATTTAATACTTTATTTTATAAAACTTAAAATTTTAATTAAAATAAATGAATTAATTTTATTTTGGCACAAGGCAACGCCTTTTGAAAATAAGGTAAATAAGATGTAGTACTTAATTAAAATTAGGCAAGATATATATAATAATAGTAATAAATTCATTTTTATATTTTAATTTGTATTAGATTGTAAAGCCTAGGAAAATTTTGATTTTCCTGAAAAAAGGCAAAATGGTAAATTACTGCAAGAGACCAATGGAAAGGTCAAATTTTTCTGCAGACTTGATGATGAAACGTATCGCCACCATTGAATCGCTCAATCTAATTACCTTCACGAATTTTGTTAAATTCGAGATGGTCAGGACACGCTGGAGGTATCGTGCTCTGGGTGCCACTCTGCATGATCAAGTGGTCGCTTACATGGCAGTTGTGAGGGCTACATGGCATGAGAAGATGTGGCATAGCAGTGTCTCCTTAAGAGCAAGTGTGCAAGTGACACTTGGCAA
The DNA here is from genome assembly GCA_016808115.1 of Tetrastigma voinierianum. NCBI lineage: Eukaryota > Viridiplantae > Streptophyta > Magnoliopsida > Vitales > Vitaceae > Tetrastigma > Tetrastigma voinierianum. The sequence continues at coordinate 49,099 of JAEQBH010007912.1, read as the reverse complement.
GACTACACATGTCTCTTAAGCTCGAGACAAGTCAAATTAATGAGGGGTAAAATGGGAAAAAGGGAAAGAATACATCATCTTCTTCATTTTTTTTCCCGTCGGCAAGGTGGGATAAGCGCATTTCAGAGAGAAATTCTAACTTCTCTAAAATCTATGGCGTTCTTGACACTGCTGTTCTGGGCTTGTTAAAGAGAAAGTTGCTATATCATCAAGGGCTTCAAAAGGGTAGCCCAGAATCAAAGGGCTTGACAAACTCCACAGGTAAGGGTCTTCTCCTACCCTTGTTAAATCTCGTCAAGAGCCATTCCGGTCGCTTTTGGGTGGAGCTCGTAAGGAGAAGTTATTTCGAAGACAGCCTCGAAACGAACTGTGAAAGACCTTAGATTATTTTTTGGCCTTCTTCAATCGAAGATGCTATTTCGGGTTGGGTGTGATTCAGTTGGGTGCAGGGATATTTTTATGCTTGAATTGAAGTAGTGAAGTCTTGAACCAAGAATAGTCCAAGGCTAAAAAAGGGATAGTTTTGTACCCAGTATTGTGGATCCGAAATGGTGGATTTTTTTTTTTTTTTTGGTATCATTTCTTGTTTGGGTGGTAAGCTAGAATTTGAGGGCTGCTTTGCTTGAATTGCAATGAAGTCTTCAACCAAGAATAGCCCAATAAAAGGGATAGTTTGTGACTCTGGTGTTGTTGATCCTAAATGTTGGATTTTGTGTATCATTTCTCGCTTCTCGTATGTTGGAATTTGTGGGCTATTTTTAAGTTTTGATCAAGTAAATAGTCTTTGAACCAAGAATAGTCCAATTCTAAAAGGGACAATTTTGTACTCTAAGAATGTGGATCCGAATGCTGATTTTTATTGTGTATTACTACTGTTTTGATATAGAAATTGTGTGAAATTGATGTGAGTATTGCCTACTAGGAGTATAAACATGCATGGTATGATTAAATTGGAATTTATGTGTTTGTTGATATAAATTTCCAATTGAGGCATGGGTTGAAATGCATGAGTGAATTTGCACATATAGTACTCTTCACATATGTAGCATGTAATAGGCAATGGCATATTGCATTGCATTTATGCACTAGAACATTGCATGAGAATGGGTGTGAGTGTGATGATGACGTTAGGTCGATCTAAGGACAAAGTCCTAAAGGTTGCATGAAAATTTGGAGAATTTCCACTGTGAAATCGAAGTTTTCCCAATACTTGTGAATTAAAGTAGCTTGTCGGAGAATGTCCAATAGCAATAAATAAAACTATTTGTCGGAGTATGTCTCAATAAGTTTCAATTGCAAACAAAAACTCTTTTGTTTTGGAAACGTTTTTCATACATACAGCACACGTATGGTATAGAGGAAGTCTATGAGGATCTAGGTAATCAGTCATGAGGTAGCATCACATCTAGGACATTTAGATTCCATCGAAGATTAACACAATCATGATTGGAATGTTTGCATCTTTGCATGACCATTGCATGTGCACTTAGGTGGGGGGTAACACTGGTAAGAGTTTACTCTACTGGGCTTTGCTTACCTCATCGTGGGATCCCCCTTTCAGGTAAAAGTGTAGACCCTCAATTTTGTCCATCGCCACTTGCATTTATCCTATGGGTGTCACACTCACCCATCGTTCTCATATAACACCATTGGCCCTTTGTGCTTAGGTCTCGTTTCCGAGCCTCGGTGGGCTTCAGAGTGTGGTCCATCGAGTGCGTATGTAGTTCACTTAAGAGTGTCATCGTGACTTCTTTATTTACGGCTGGGCATCAAGCCGTGAAGAAATGCCCACCCCGAGACGGCTCAACTGAGCTTATCGAGTATGTCACCCGAGCACTCGAGCTTGTTTCGATTGTATCTCCCTTGTCCGAACTCGGAATCATGTGTCGTTTGTTTTGTTAAATTCCTTATTTTCCAAGGAGGTTTTTTTTTTAAAAAAATTATAATTTTTTTCAACCGTTTGACCAATCGGTTTGACCGTCTATTAGGCAAAGACGTATACAACATTATTTTTTGGTGATTTTTTGGACTTGTTAATTCTTCCTTGTTTTGATCATATCTCCCTCATCCAAACTTGGAATTGTGCACCGTTTTTTTTTTTTTTTTGGTCTCCTTATTTTTCAGGGAACATTTTGTCAAAATTTCATAATTTTCCTCAACCAGCTCGACTGGTTGGAATCTGGTTCAACGGGTTCGTCGTGCCAGCTTGTGTGGAGCGCTGATTTTTGTGATTTTGGAGCCCAAATCCCATATGGATCGTGCCCATATGCTCCAGATCGGTCTTGGGCAGTATTTTGGGTCCATTTTGGGCTTTGTCTTGCTGAGATGTAGCCCACCATGAATCCATGTGGACATTTATAAAGCAAGCCAAAACTAGAGATAGCCGCCTCGCATGGAAAACGAGGAGGGGAGTTAATAGAGAAGCTGATTCCTAGATTGATTGGGCTCTTTCCAAAGCTTGAAGGAGACAAAAACCAGGTAGGCTCAGAGGCTGAGAAGGAGAATCAGTATAAAAGGAGAGAGGACTACAGCGGAAGGGACCTTGGGCACCCTTCTTCCGCCCGATGCACATTTGCTGATTTTTTCGGATGCTTAGCTTGGAATTTTTTTCTACATTTTGTGGAAGAGGTAAGAAATAGACCCTAGCTCCACTCTATTCTATAAGGGATATTTTGACTAAATTTGAGATTTTTCCTCAACCATTTGAACCGGTTTTCACGCTCATACGTGAGAGCGGGTTCAATAGTTTCGTCAGGCATCCGGTTTGAAACAACCCATTGCTCTTGCGACTCTCACTCAATTGCTAAGAATCATGCACCGTTTATTTTGTTAGTTTCCTCTATTATTTAAGGGATATTCTGACCAAATTTGAGGTTTTTCCTCAACCATTTGACGGTCTTCATGCTCATACGTGAGAGCCGGTTCAACAGCCACTGCATCCTGGGCTGAAAACAACGGATTGTTTCGGTTGGTTCTCACTCATTCGAGCTGAGAATCAATCACTGTTTGTTTTGTTAGATTCATGACTCCTTGAGGAAGGTTATGACCAATTTTTAGAATTTTTCCCAACTGGTTCAATCCGTTGGGAAACCTAGACGCTTGGTTCATGAAGTTCGCTTTTCTAGAATGTTAGCTTAGGCACTTTGTTTTGTTTTGGATCGCTTCACTCATCTGAGCTGAGAATCAATAACCATTTGTTTTTTTAAGATTTTGACTCCTTGAGGAAGGTTATGACCAATTTTTAGAATTGTTACCAACCGCCCAACCGGTTAGGAAATCCCACGCTTGGTTCATGCTCGCCTTTCTAGAAAAGCGAGTACCTCATTTTGTTTGGATCGGTTCTCACTCATCTAAGCTAAAAATCAATCACCGTTTATTTTTTTGGATTCCTAACTCTGTGAGGAAGGTTCTGACAAGTTTTGAGGTCTCTTCTCAACCTGCTGGACTGGTTGGAAAACCGAACCAAATTCTGGCTCATTGGGTTCTCATGGCCGTAACAAAGAATGGGTACTTGCTTTGTTTGTGTCGGATCTTGGTCATTTAGAGTCGGAAATTCACTCTGTTTGTTTTATGAATTCTTGAATCTAGGAGGAAGGTTTTGACAAGTTTGAGATATTTTCTCAACTTGCTGGATCGGTTGGGAAACCAAACCATCATGTCTAATGTGGTTATGTTTGGTCAAATCAACAATTTAGGTACTTTTCATAGGCCTGCCTGGTCATTCGGAGTTGGAATTGCACTCCGTTTGTTTTTTTGGATTACTGACTATGTAAACAAGGTTCTGAAAATTTTTGAGAACTTCTCTCTACCGATGTACCCGCTTGCAAACCGATCTCGCTAATTCATTGGGTTTTTTTAGAAATAGCAGCTTAGGTACTTTGCATTGCTCAAGTTAGGACCTCATTCATTCGGTGTCAAAATTGTACACTGTTTGTTGTTTTGGTTTCCTTACTCTGTAAGGAATGTTCTTAAAATTTTTTAGAATTGTTCTCAACCTGATTGATTGGTTGGGGAACTTGATAAGCCAGTTTGTCGGGTTTTGTAGGGGTCGTCCAATTTCATTTTAATTAAAGCCCGTGACCTTTGTGAGTCCAAATTCCCACCGCCTGCATCGCAGGGCTACGCTAGGTCTAATATGGGTTTAGTTTAGGTTAATGTGGTTCCATTTGGATTCATAAGAATTAGGTCCATGGTCAGCGGTGTTAGTTACAATAGTAGTCTAGTGTTTTGTTGAGACCGATTCTTTGAGATGAATAGACTTGTTTGTATAACTGGACAAGTGTTGTAGCATCTATGAGTGCCTGAGATGCAATGTATGGTTTCTCCTGGCTTGCTTTGCTTTTGATATTTAATTTTGAGAACAGTATGCCCGAAATGTGCGACTAACCTTCCCCTACAACGCTTGGCTAGGGACCACAAGTATGTGCTTTAATGTTGGGTAATGAATTTCACATGGATGATTTGTGTTTGAGTGTCATGCCTGCTTGCTATGTTTGGCCGGGCTAACTCGATGTAGCACGTGGGCCGTGGACCACACGCGCCATTTTCCCTTTGCTGAGTGTTCTTAAGCATGCTAGATACCAATTAGGCCTGCAGATCCAAGTTGTATGTTTAGCCTAGGAGACTATTCATCTTTTGACCCATATGCTCCACATACCCAATTCACTAGTAGAGACCGAAAGCTCAGCTCAGCAGGGGTGCTACCTCATATAGGAAAATTCTTCATAGGGTAATCCGATCCCGAACCCGAATCTAGTTTTCTACACTTTTTTCTTCAGCACGAAGTCCTAGGTTTTTTTGTTCTTACTTGATTTTTCCCTTTATAAAATAAAAATAAAAAGTAAGTGGCGACTCCAAAGCAAAACCGTTCCTCCTCAGGGATGGATTTTCCAAAACTTGAAAATCAACCCACATTTTCTTTTCATTTAAAAGCTTAGGTCGCGCCGAATTCGTGGATGGGGGTATGGTCCACAAACTGGCGACTCCATCGGGGGATCGAAACCTAGAATCTCCGGTTTCATAGGACTGCTTGAACTTATTTTAGGTGCTATTGAGCACATGGTTCTTTTGACCGCTTGACTCTTAGGCTACATAAAATGATTGATGAATTACTTACAGTATTTTTGCATACACTGTGTTTCTGTTGTGCTTGTGTTCACTGCGGGATTCTAGCATGCTTGCTCTCACTGTTAATTAAAACAACTATATGTTTCTGATTGGTGCATAGATGGTTAGTTTGTGTGTATATTCATGTGGTAGGTTTGCTCTTTCAGATAACTGCTTACATGACTACTCCTCTCTTGCATGACTCCGCTTGATTTGTCTTTCAGGTTTCAGGGGGCGCTCTTGTATCCCCTTGTTTCTGAATCACTAGTCTTGGTCGACTATTCCTCATAGATTGCTTGAGTTGCTTGGGAGTCATTCCCAATTTTTTGCTTTCTACCAAGCTAGCAGTTTGGAGTAGGGTCGAGCGTAGGGGTTATATCAATGTTTGGGAGCACTATAGAGATGACGGATATCCGAGCAATGAAGATATGTATAGCCCCGAGCTAGATTTCATGGATACCTGCATGGCCAATGTGTCACTTTGATTGTTGATTGATTGTTGGTTAGGATCTTAGGCTGCATATCCCTGTGGGTACGGTCATCTAGCCTTTTAGGACTTGCCTTTTCTCTTTGTTGGCTTCTGGGCCACCTTACCCCTAAGGTATTACCATTTCAGAATCCCGCTCCTACATGTTTAGCCACATATCAGATTAGTTGTTGATGTCACATGTCAGCTTTCCCTTAGAGGATTTCCTTGTGGGATTGCATTATTGGATTGATTTATTTGATAGCCATAGGGAACTTAATTACTCTTCCTTTTGTAGGATTGTTGATCGAGACCAACTCCGCGGGTTCTCGAGCTTGATCCAAATTGAAGGTAGACTTGTTAGAGGATCAACGACACAATGGCTAGGGAGTGCATATCATATCATAGAGATATGGACCCTAGTACGCCATCGCTGACCAGTTGGCCGAGATTAATGATACTATGGCATCCGGATGCCACATTAGGACTAGACGAGGATCACGGGCATCAGCTCCAACCATTGCCACTCGAGGAGCACCTCGCATGACTTTACTACACCTCCACCACCACCACCACCATCTGGGACCCACTACCGTTGTGACTATATAGCTTCACCTCCCATCACCACATGTCACTAGCCCCACGTGGCTGGAGCATTTATACACGTGGGTAGACCGAGACCACACTAAATTTTAGTGGCCCCAAGACTAATTATTGATATACTTGTGCCATATCATAGATTGAGTAGAGGATCAGGTCTTTGCATGCTTCTGATGGAGTTATAGGTTGGGACGGATACGATGACCTTCTAGTGGCAGCTTTGCCGGTTGAGTTCCGCATGCCGGACATTGAGAGGCACACGGGATAGGGTGCCCCCATATTCACTTACAGTTGTACTATGTCATATAAGGCCAGTGTTAGATTGGATATACAGATGATCATGCTTTTTCCTCTATTGTCGAGCGAAAGTCGCCAAGTTGGTTTGCATCATTGACCTTTTTTGAGGTGTAGGACATGGGCTGATTGAGACAGGAGTTTATCGACAAAGATATTTTAATACCGTAGTGGACGATCCCGAGACAATTGAGGGCGCAGGCCATGAATTGGTCACTTCATTCATCTCCGCCGAGGGAGTAGAAGATTGCACAATTATAGATAGACCCTTAGAGCGACGACAAGATGATTATGAGAAGTCTTCAAATTTCACTTTGCTAAGCATCTCATGGGCTTCCTACAAATGCATTTCGATCATCAGTTCAAGCCCTCTATGGCATCAACAGGAGGGTATATTTGGGGAGGATTACGGGCGTGACTTTCACCTTCATACTCAAAAGGAAAAGAAGCCAGTGGCCTGACCTGCACCATCGATGTTAGTGCCATTAGCATGATAGGATGCGTTGCACGCCCTAACCCTAAGACCCGATGGGGTGTCAGTTTATGGGTGTCACACTTCTTGACTGAGACTCTTTAACCTTTTCTTTCTCATAGCTGACACCTGTACCTGTTTTCTCATTCATATGCACAATTTCTATAATAACAAAAATTCTTTTACATATACATTATACATACCACCATAATGGCATTCATTATATTCTATACACATATACTTGAGTCCCTTTACTTGTCCTATTACAATTTCACTATTACAAAACTATACATACATACCGTCCAATGAAACCGGGATCATGAACAAGACGGGTGAGCACCTATCTCCGAGATGGCCCGTGGCCGATGTGGATGTCCTATCCTTTGCCTCCGTCTATACCTACACCCATTAAACCCGTGCTAAGCTTTACGCTTAGTGGGAAAACATATACATGGACGACCAATAACATTGATCGTTAGTAAAGCTTAGTTTACGGATCGACTCATAAACATATATACACCCGACACATTCTAAGAACTATTACATATATCATTTCTTATCCTGTACCTATATCATGTCTCCTTTCATGTAGTGGCTACACGCCATGCTATACTATTCATCTCTTACATATTGTTTTATCATATATTTTCTTATATGATCTTGTATTGTCATATACTTTGCATTTACGTTTTCATTCTGACTATAGAATTGACATTCACGACAGATTTGAGAGGGAACCTCGTCATGTTTGTCATTCAATAGCAATGTGATTTCGCATTTAACAGTATGATTCACTTTGACTATAGAATTGACATTCACGACAGATTCGAGAGGGAATCTCGTCATGTTTGTCATTCAATAGCAATGTGATTTCACATTTAACGGCATGATTCACTTTGACTATAGAATTGACATTCACGACAGATTCGAGAGGGAATCTCATCATGTTTGTCATTCAGTAGCAATGTGATTTCATGTACTTGTATATTTTGTCATATACTCATTTCATCTTGTACTTTCTATATACTATAATTCTCTCCTATGATTTTCATATACCGGTGGCTTTCATATACTGTACTTCATATGCTTTTCATATACTTTATCTGTCATATACATTTCGTGTCATTGACACTTTATTTCTTGTACTTTTATACCATAGCAATGCTATGCTTCTTATATCATGTCACGTACTTTTATCATTTTCGAATCATGTGCATATACTTGTAATTTGTTTTATGTTTCATGTCTACATAAACCTTAGAAGTGGATAGCTGAAACTATAAGGTTCTCAAGGCTACTGCTATCATCAGATTTGCATATCGACCATCTATAAGGGCCCAAAGGCGTTGTTATCATTATACTAGACAATGACCATCTATAAGGGCCCGAAGGCGCTGTTATCATTCGACGAGACAATGACCATCTAAAAGGGCCCGAAGGTCTCCAGAATGACCTAAACGGGCCAACCGACGCATGCAAACTTGTTTTCCTAATAGCATGCCCATCTATCCCTCTACTCGTGTTCTAGCGATAATCCATGTGTATTTGATGTTTAGTACGTCTCTCATATTCCCGAATAATTATTGTCATCCGGTAATCATATGCGATATGTACAATCATTTATTCGTATCTTTGCATTTTTCATATCTCGTTATATACATGAATAACTATGGTTACCAGCAGTACCTAATATTTTTCATAATTTATGGACCTAATATGAGTTCCAATTTTATCATACTATATATGGATGGATTCTTGACTCAAAGGGCTTTCCATAGAGTCCAAGAACATCCAAAACGGAGTTCTCGGACGGCGTATGTCCGTCCTAAGTCGAGGTCACATGACTAGCCAATCCTAGCTGGCCAGCAGCTCTAGAAAAAACCTAGATTTCAGCAGAGTTATGTTCACCTACTGTCCTCCACAAGTATATAGTTAGAATCTTGACTCAATGGGCTTTCCATATAGTCCAAGAACACCAAAACGGAGTTCGGACGAAGAAGTTATGGCTATCCGAAGTTTGATGCTTGAAAGTGTGCAGGGGCTACGCAATTGCGTGGAAACCCACGCAATAGCGTACCAGAGGATGCAGGGGCTACGCAATTGCTTGGAAACCCACGCAATTGTGTACCCTAGGGTTGCAAATTTGAGCCCAGCCATGCAATAGCATGGCTTCCACTCACCGGCGTGCTAGAGAGCTCCTTGGTAGCTCCGGTACATGTCAATTTTTGACCCGAAACCATCTCTGAATAGCCCTTGTCCACCGGCCACATTATCCTTCTAATCGAGGCCACAAAACATGCCACAAACACGGCACAAAACATGCCAAAAACACGGCATAAAACCATACTAATTCCATACTTTCCATACATGTAACTATTTTCCTATCATTTGTGCATTTCTAGCATGTGTTGTCTAATCGTATACTTCCTAATCTCATGTATTTCTATCATATATTAATTTCATATATTCCTATATTCATATTATTCATCTATTCATATCATATCATATATTCATAAATATATTCTTATTCTTTATCTAATTTATATCATTCACGCCGGATCGCCTAATCCATCCCAAAATTTCCAATATTCAAATTTCCAAAAATCTGGACTAAATCACACGGCCTATTTCAGCCCCGAAAAACAACTTATGCCATTACATGGCTTTTTATTCCAAGTAGGGAAAATTCCTTACCTCGTGGAGTTTGACGAAACTCCAATATTTTGGTACCCACGTGTAGCTCGCGATGCGTGGATCAACTTTGTCTCTTAGTCCGACCAATTCTGACTGTCAGAATACCGTAGATCTGAGAAAATACCGAAACTTAGGATTTTCCGAACTTCTTACTTGAATTCTCGGCGAAATCCCGTGTTTTTGGTACTCACGCGTAACCCTCTTCGAGTAGATGAACTTTCGTTCTTAACCCGATAAATTCCGACGATCGAAACTACGTATATCGAAGAGAGAAGCGAAGAAAATAAAAAATAAAATTTTATCTCTCTCACGCTCAGTCTCTCTCGGCTGCCCCCTCCTCCTCCCTTATTATATATATATATATATATATATATATATATATATATATATATATATATATAAGCTTAAGGTGGGGCCCACATGTCCCCTTTGTCTTCCGAACTGCTTTCAAATTTCGAACAATTGATTTCGCCTTGGTTCAAGTTCAATAATCTTAAATGGACATTCTTTAAATATTGTCAAATTTTGAGATTTTTCTAAAAATCCCGTTTTTGGGGTTCACTTACGCCTGCTCTCGAAATTCGTGAGTACCCCGACCGCTCCCGACCGACGAATTATTGTGGTAGCTAGATTTCATGAGATTCCAATGGTGATGACCATTTCATTATCCGAGATCTATAAATTTTCCAATATGATTTTAAAGCTTATTAAATTACCGCTTTGCCATTTTTCATAAAATGTCATTTTTTCGAACGAATACAATTTTTAACTTATTTTATACCCTAAACATGTGTTATAAAACTCGTTAGGGTATGTGCTAGTGTTACACGTGCCCCACGTCACCCTTCGCTTCGCAGGCGCCAAACACTCCTTAATAGACGATACAACAAGATTAGTACAAACCAGCTACTCCTTCTAGGCTGGCTAGGCCTACTTATCTACATCCGCCATCACAGCCAGTATATGCTACACAGGCGCCTCAGAGGCCACCTGTACAATACCATTAGCGCTAGGAGCACCGCTCCACTCAGGTCGGCCGTAGTTTACACAACTCCTGGATGCCACCAGTCGAGCATTTTGTAGATCGCTGAAGGGGTCATTGCTCCACTACCACCCAGACCACCACTACAACCTACCCCACTCGGATTCAAGACAGATATTCATTGTGCCTACCATCATAGAGTGGGTCATGATACGAGAAGAAAAGATTGAGGTATGCTATTCGTGACTGATTGATAAGGGCTTGGTTGATTCGGGGACGCCCGGAGTTCAGGCTGCACCCACCCCCACTCATGACACTCCAGAGCTGTACCTCCACCCCTGCGGTATACACTGACAGTTTTTGGGAGATGAGATATTCATGATGGGATGGGATGGAGAGGCTCCTCAACCAATCAGTTTGTATGAAAACTCAAACTTTAGTGGATACACTTAGGTTAGTAGTGGTCTCCGTGCCATTTAGATTGGATTCTAGATGATGTTCTCGACTGCATAAAGACTATCGCCAAGATACTTGCAAAGATGTTCCAAACATGACACCCTTCATTATGCCCTGAGAGTATGGGCCAAGACATAGAGATGCCCGATTGTTAACAGGAGCGGGAGGGTAGCTCACCCCTACCCGTTGATAGACCTTTGTTGGCAATTGATGCCAGAGATGAGATTCAAAGGAGTGATGATGAGATTTTACGCCAAACAAGCCACCACTCAGCCACATTCCATTCGACCTTTCATCGCCTCATCCGTAACACATAAAGGCACATTAATCGTGAGCTCTGAATCATATTAGGAGTTGATATCAAGTACCACCCTGCGCAGGACTGATCCACTTTCACAAATGGATAGGGCTACATGTATAGTGCTTCTGACGATGATTTACCAAATTCGAGGGTTTAAACCATGTTCTGCCCTTTGTTCATCGATATTGCTTATTCAGCGCCGTAGGTGTCGTCTCACCTTGCCGACAACAGCTTCGCCTTGAAAGTTTGTCCATTGGTGATTGCCATTACTTTGGGATTTTCAACATCCGATTTTGGGCCATCCACACAGATCGTCAGAGCTTATGATGGGACTCAGAGGACAATTGTGGGTATTCTCACTACATATGTCATGATAGGGCCGGTCAGATATTCTGTGTTTTTCCAGGTTTTGAGAATTCAATCATCCTTTAACCTACTTTTAGGCTGCCCTTGGATTCATGAGGTGGGTGCTATACTATCTTCATTTCATCAGAAGGGGAAGTTCATACACGAGGGGCGACATCACGATATTGCATCGACGAAGATATTGTTACCTCTTCTGAGCTAGTGTTACAAATCAATCATTATAAGGACGACTTGCACTTGACCGGGTTTGTTTTTGAGCTAGTGTTACAAATCAGTCATAGTAAGGACGACTTGCACTTGATCGGGTTTGTTTTTGACGAGGTCCAAGTTGTTAGTTTAGAAGATGACAATAGAGACATGGTACCTATGTCTTTCACCACACCGCAACACTTCGTACTCACATGAAGAGAGGGGTACGCCTTATATGCCCGGCCTGGGATCGGGTCATCGCCAAGAGGGCCGCGAGTTTACTATTACAGTTGATCATGACATACCTTATAGGTTGGGTTACATCCCAACGGCGGATGATGAACGACACATGGCACGACTGCATAGAGAGAGAGAGAGTGAGAGCTCGCATGTCTGACATTCCATTTGATTATCCCCTTCGCCCATACGCTTCAATAATGACTATTTACGAGAGGATCGTAAAGTATGCACCTCGCATGTAGTGAGCTGGACCATGTTTCAAACATGGCTGAGATTCGTGGCATCTCAACATGCCCTAGACGATGTGTGTTTGAATTCTGAGACCATCGAGCAACCCGAGGCCATGATAGTTGCACCCCCATCATTCGATCGAGCCAGTGTGTTTTCCATGTGCTTTCCTGAGGAGATCCCTGATTATGACCTGCCTATGGATTTGGGAAATGGTCCCGATGGTGTGATTTTGTCTGATACTTATATGGACGCAATGGACATGATCAACACTGGTCGTATTCTGGATGTAGCCCTGCGTGGGCCCCATTATGCTTTGGACATTTTTGGAGTTTCTATGATCGGGATTCGAAGTGTCGTGACACTTATGACGCTTTTCTAATCGGCGTGATGACACATCGGCAATGGCCGCATTCGATGCTTCCCCACCCGGCCCCGACCGCTTTGATGTGTTTGGGATTTCTATGCTTGAGTTTGATAGTGATGGACTTGTTGCTACTAATATTACTCACGATACTGTTTCTGTTGAGGGAGAGTCCGACTCTGTGGACCCACCTCTTTCTTTTGACACTATTTCGGGTTTGTCACCCGCTTTGATGAATTTTCTGATGATAATAATGACAAGAGTATTTTCAAGTATTTGCTTGTGTCACAACATTTTCCTTTGATTGCACCACCAGCTCCCACAGCACATGTATGCGATGTTAATGATACGTGGAGACATAGACGAATCACCGGGTGGTCAATGGAGTTTAATTCTCGATACAAAGGACAGGAAAGTTACACCCGTTTTTGGTAGCACATAGTTGATAGATTTTGGTGTACTGGGGACAAATCTCTAGGGAGATTAGGGATTGGCTCTTCCTATCTCCCAATGTGAGAGGAGTAGATTGATCGACCCACTCAAGTCATACTTTGATGTATTTGCATAGTCGTATAAGGACATACCAGGCCTTGACCCCACTATAGGTCAGCATCACTTGCCTATTTTGCCACATGATAGGCCAGTTAAGCAGAAATTAAGGAGACTACACCCTCGATGGAGTTTGCAGGTTAAGGAGGAAATTCAGAAGCAACTCAGTGTTAACTTCCCGCGCAGTTGAGTATCCCGAGTGGTCATTAATGTCGTCCCTGCTCCCAAAAAGGACTCCGCAAGGCCAGCTCAGGTTAACTTTCGAGATTTGAATAAGGCCAGCCCTAAGGATGATTTTCCCCTCCCACACATCGATATGTTAGTTGACAGCACTGCAGGGCACCCTATGTTGTCCTTCATGGATGGGTTTTCTAGGTATAATTAGATTTTAATGGCTCCAGAGGATATGGAGAAGACTTCCTTCATGACTAAATGGGGTACTTATCGCATCTAAGCAGGTGCCATTTGGGTTGAAAAACAGTCACCTATTAAAGGGCTACTACTACTCTATTCCATGACATGATGCATAGAGAAGTTGAGGTATACGTGGATGACATGATAGTGAAGTCCCAAGGCAAGGTAGATCACTTAGCAGCCTTACAGAGATTCTTCGAGAGGATTAGACAATTCAGATTGAGATTGAATCCCAAGAAGTGCACCTTTGGGGTAACTTCTGGGAAATTGCTGGGTCACATTGTTAGTGAGCATGGTATAGAGGTTGATCCAGAAAAGATCAAGGCCATACTTGACATGCCCGCTCCGAGACTGAGAAAGAAATCATAGGCTTTTTAATTAGACTACGTGATATCGGGCCAAGTTTATCGCTTAGACCGATTGCATATACGGGAGCCTATCTGGGTTTTCTCTCGAGAAAGAACTAGCCTAGGGTTTGGAATGATGATTGCCACAGGTTTTTGAGAAGATTAGAGTGTTGCTTTCCCCGCTTTTAATGCCTCCCACATCGGGGCTACCTCTGCTTCTATAATTGTCAGTTTCAGACATAGCTTTGGGATGCATGTTAGCTCATATCGATGATTCAGGAAAGGAGCGAGCCATTTATCATATGAGTAAGAGGATGCTGGAATACGAATGCAAATACATTATGATTGAGCACCTCTGTTTAGCGTTGGTTTAGGCCATCAAGAGACTTAGGCACTATGTGACAAAGTATTCCATACTTTTAGTCTCTCGATTGGATCCATTGAGATATTTGTTTGATCGACCTGTTCTGACTAGTAGACTCATGAGATGGTTGGTATTGTTGACAGAGTTCGATATTCAGTATGTCACACAGAAATCAGTAAAGGGAAGCATTGTTGCAGATCATCTGGCTTCTTTGCCAGTATCCGATGATAAACCAATTGACGATGATTTCCCTGATGAGCAATTTGTTTCAATAACCAGCATTACAGGATGGCAGTTGTACTTGATGGTGGTCGCAATCAATGTGGTTTGTATTGGTATCTTATTAATATCAAGACAGGGTGATCACATTCCCAAATCGCCGATTAGTATTTTCCGATTATCACCTGCTGATGAATAACATTGTTGAGTATGAGGTGATGCATTATAGGTCTAAAGACCGCTACTGATTCAGACAGGGCAACTGAGATCCATGGGGGATTCCAACTAGTTATAGAACAGACCCAAGGTATCTAGAGACTGTAGAGAGAAGCCGGGGCCCTACCATGCTTTACTTAGACCCACTACTTCCGGGATTTGACGAGTTGAGATATATACATTTGCCCAGGCGTGAGAATCGGGCCATTGATGCGAAGCCACCTTAGCTTCGTGGTCAGATTTCAAGGAGTGATTGCGCGACCACTACCGATTAAGACCATGTCCGCACCCTTACTATTGTTTAATTAGAGATATTGAGAATCGTGGATGAGCTACCATGGTATCATGATATTTATCGGGCCATCATGTGGCGCTTACCCCGAGACGCCTACAACCATGATGTGAGAGCACTTGCGAGACAAGCTGGCCACCGATTTGTTATTCGGCGGATGACCTTATAGGAGATCACCTGGCCTATTATTATGTTTGGACCGTGCCTCCGCAGATCGAGCGATGAGAGGTTCATGCAGAGTCCAGGGCCCACACATGGGAGGCCACATGCTAGCACAAGATCATAAGGATCGTTACTTTGGGTTGACATGAGACAGATTAGCTGCTGGCCAGACAGAGATGTCTAGGAGTGTCAAATGACTGACTTGATACACGTACACCTTTTGAGCTGCATGCACTCACATCCCCTTGGCCATTTTCAATATGGGGTATTGATATTATTGGGAAGATCTCACCCAAGTCTTCCAATGGGCATGAGTACATTTTAGTTGTCGTTGACTATTTCACTAAGTGGGTGGAAGCTACTTCTTATGCTGGATTGATAGCGACTAGAGTGGCCAAATTCGTCAAATCGTATATTATCTACCGATATGGGGTCCTTCATGAGTTGATCTCAGATAGAGGAGCGCATTTTAGAGGCGAGGTGGATACACTAGTCCAAGAGTATGGTATTTATCATCATCGATCATCTCGCATATGTGCTCACGTACTAATGGGGCCGGAGGTCGTGGAATAAGAATATCAAGAGGATTTTAAGAAAGATGGTTGAGACTTCTAGGGATTGGTCAAAGAAGCTCCCTTTCACATTGTGGACTTATCGTACGTCTTTTCGTACCTCTACTGGAGCTACCCCATTTTCTTTAGTGTATGGTATCGAGAGGCAAAGGTTACGAAGTTGAGATTGAGATGGGATCTTTGAGAATGGCACTAGAGCAGCAGATATCCGAGGTAGAAGGACCCACCAAGTATGATTAGCGAAGCTTTTGGATGAGAGGAGATTGAGGGCAGTAGATCATGTTCAGGCCTATCAGAGGAAAATGACCCTTGCATTCAGAAAAAGGGTTAAGCCCAGGAAGTTTCAAAAAGGCGACCTAGTCTTGAAAGTCCTTAGGGGATTGATTGGTGACCCTAAAGGCAAGCTTGTAATCGACTTAGAGTGGGCCGTATGTTATTCGAGATTTGACCCAAGAGGGAGCAAAATTGGCCGATAGACTGGACGGAAATCGCCTTACGCAGCTACCAATGTGGATCGCCTAAGTGGTTTTAATGATGAGATAATGGTTAGAGGATGGTGGCCATCATTTTGAGTAGCCATTCCTATTGCACACCTATACATTGATATATCCTATCGCTAGCCCTTCAGCCTCACGCGGTTTATTATGGCCTATT
The DNA here is from genome assembly GCA_016808115.1 of Tetrastigma voinierianum. Lineage (NCBI taxonomy): Eukaryota > Viridiplantae > Streptophyta > Magnoliopsida > Vitales > Vitaceae > Tetrastigma > Tetrastigma voinierianum. The sequence continues at coordinate 32,552 of JAEQBH010007912.1, read as the reverse complement.
CTTTCATTCAAATTTCTTGCATACTTTTTCTAACTCCGGGTCAGGGGATTCGCCTCGCTCTTTTACTTATTAATTCTGTGAGCATTATGAGCATTGTGTCATTCTTCGTTTGTTCTTTCTCGCATCATTGCTTGTTTCTTTTCTTCTCCATTTTGCATCTTCACACCGTCTGCCTTTGAGTCTAGTTTCTATCATCTCTATTTGTTTCACTTTTATCTCCTTTTGTGTGATGATGACGTGCTTTCATCCTAGAGCTACCAAACAGTTTGTCACACCTTCGCTCCGCTCTATAGGTTTTGATCTCGGGGATTCTAAGTTGAGGGAACCATTTGGGATTGAAGGTCTGAGGTTCTTTGGTTTGATTGTGCTAGTATGGCATTTGGACTTGCTTGGTTGTTCTCGCGCATAAAAAAAAGTACAACAAAACAAAACAATATTTTATTTTTTTGTTTGGTATTCAAGTACTTGGGATCATCAAAGATCATTTGGGTTTAAGAGATTTATTATTCCTCCGAAGTCAGCGAGAGCATCAGACGATCTTTCCTCCATGGATCCGGTAACACATTGGGAAAGATGTCTGGATTGCTTTCAGACTAGGTCCCTGATCATTACTCCCGCATCACCACCCCATCTTATAGCTAATTTTGCTCGACTCTCTGATGCCTCGGGATGAGTTGTTCGTCATTGTCACACATTGCAACATTTGTATCCTAGCTTGTTTCTCCATTTTTTGCTTTATCCATTCATCATTTTTCTTATCCCTTTCAGTCTTCTTCTACTCTTATTGATCGTCGTCTCGCTTCTTCAGCGACGTGTCCTTTAGTGCACTTCACTTATCGTTTGACATTGTTCATTCGGATGTTGGTTGAGTCACCTTGCTCACTGTTTGCCTTTTTCTATATAGACTAAAAACCCCTCAAATGTACATAGTTACAAGAGCCTTACACTTCTCTTGCACCCATGTCACTTGGGATAAATTTGCTTAATTAAATAAATTCATTCTTGATGTTTTAGGATTTTAAAATTGGGTTTATCTATGACACGCAAGTGCACAGTCATACAAGTAGTAATCTGAAATGTAAAGTCCAGTATCATTCTACGTAGATTGACAAGAATTAGATATCAATTACCCCAACTACTGAAGTTCTATGCTATTTGGACTAAAAGAATTTGATATTGAAAATTTGTCTAAAATGATAGATCCTAGACTATTAACTAATAATAGAAATTGGAATAACATGAAATCAACGAAAATGGCAAAGAACAAAATATCGATCTAACTGCCTTTGTGAGAAATGAAAAGTATCGTTGAATTACAATGAAACAAAGCCAATTCCCGAATGAAAGTACATTGCTCTATTATATCGATGATCCGGATTTCGTCCAAGATTGCTTCTAAATGTTGCGCTTGGATTTCTCCACATTCACTAGTTAGAAGTTCTTGTTTCTCTCAAATCAAGATCTAACCGGGTTACTTGTATGTTCAACAAGCCGCTTGCAAGATCTCGGTATTTTTCTTTCTCAATACTTCATACCCATCTCTGATGACTCCGTGGCATCTTTTGCTTCTCTCTTCTCGTGATTTTGCAAAAGTTCTACAATTTAATTGGTGGCTCATCCTCCCGCATCTATTGATTCATCCTTCCTTGATTAGATCTCAAATTTAACACAGTGGCTCCGAACTTCTCTTTAGATTGAGGTGAACTCTCTGATTGGTTATATTGTTCAATGCTCCCCTCTAACTTCAATTATGAGCGAATGGGGTATTTATCAAAATGAACTTTCAGAGCTCAGCAGTTCATCAATGGTAGTCTAACATACCCATAAGAGAATGCTCTCAGCTCTCAGGAATCTCCATCTCTGTGTCACGCAAAGGGCATCCTGGAAATCAGAGCAAGATACGCTCCTTAAACTAGTATTCGGTACTACTAATGGGAACTTATCGATTCAAAAACGACACCAAGTAAGTAAATCCCAACCTAAATACTTTTCTCTAGATTTTTGCAGAAAAGACTGTAACTAACTCTAATTCAAATCCGCCAGAGTCGCTCCACCATCGTGATACGAGATTAAAGAAATGGAGTACCGATCACATACATTCACTATAATCGCAATGCAACTGAGAAGAAATGAATTCCAGAAATTTGTCTAGATTTCATAAATTTTCAGGCAGTAATTTTAAGAAGAAAAATAACATAAATAGAAATCCAACTCCACTCGTTTCTGCACAGTTCGCAGATTCATATCCAGAAAAGAATTCAAGAACAAAGAAAATAAAATAAAAAAATAAAAACTAAAATTCTACTCTAGACTATACACTGAGTTCCTCTCCGTTCCCCTTTTTCTGGGTAGTGAAAATGGAAGGTACTTTACTATTCTAACACTGTCTATTTATAACCTACAAAAAGAAAATGGGCCTAATGCAAAGCCCATGTTCCTAAAAGAAAGCCCGCTTTTATCGCCCTAGGCCGCAACCTCGCCGTGTCGCAATTCGATTTCCTTGTTTGCTCTTGTTCGGGCCAGGACCTTTGCTACTTCGCTGCGACTGTGTTCCTCGCGAATCGTTGATTAATGGTCGCGACATCGTTTGTGGTCGTGACCTTGTTTGCTTAGTGTTTCTCAAGAGTTGATGTCGCGACCACGGTGTCACATCGCGACCTCGTTGTCTTTCCTTTCTTTGCAATTCGGTCACGACCCCGCCCGAGTCGACTCCTCTTCCTTGTTATACAGACGTTATGCACTTCGGCCTTAGGCTAACTATATTTATTTCAACTCCGCCCTAAGTTCTAGGTTGTGACTTCCTTTTTTCTCTCGGTCGCGACCTTGTTTGGTCTTACCTTCACAGTTTCGAATTCTAAGTTGCGACTTCGCTGATGTCATGACCCTTTTGATGTTCATTTCCTTCTTCGTCGCAACCTCAATTTTGTTGCAACCGGTTTCTTCCTTCCAACTCCTATTCCGTGTCGCGACCAAGGTGATGTCACGACTCTTTTTGGTGTGTTCATTTTTATCGCATGTAGTCCCAATTGCTCAAAAGTAGTTGGCGTACCTGGATTTTTTTCGCCGTGTCGCGACCAATGAGTGGTCGCGACATCGCTTCGTGGGTCCTGATTAATAAAGTGGTCGCACTTTAGTTTCTGGCAAGGACTTTGTTTAAGCTGGCCGTGCTGCGACTTTTGTTCTTCAACTCTTAGTTTGGTTGCAACTTCAATCTCGTTGAGACTCCATTTCCATTCATGTCGTGATTCAATCGCACGCCGCGACCTCAAATGGAGCTCTTCATTTAAAAACTAGTTGCAACTTCATTTTCTTGCAGAGACCTTCCTTGTGGCTTCATTTACGGATCCATGTCGCGACCTTAGATTGACGTCGCGACCTCAGTCGTCTTCAATTGGCATCACGACATCAGCGTGGTGTCACGACCGAAGATTCTACCTTGAATAATTCCTTTAGTCTCAACCACACTTCCTTTGTCGCAACCTCACTTGTTGCTTTGTCATTCTGGTTGCAAGCTCAACTTCGGGTCACGATCGCTTTCATTCGAGACTTCATTTTCACAGAGGTCGATCTTTCCGGGTTTTTGCTAGGATTTTCTTTATGTCAGACTTTTCTACAAAATTAAATTTATAAATATCCACATTTCGCATACGAATCAACATTTATCTTGTAATATGCCTGTAAATATGGATTAAAAATCAAATGAGTTTTGACTCATCAAATTCCCAAACTTAAAATTTGCTTGTCCTCAAGCAAAGAAAAGAAAGAATTGCTCGTCCTCAAAATTAAGCTTAAAATTTTTAAGGACATTTTCCGATTCACAATTACGCCTTCTATTCCACCTTCTAACTTGAAATAGGAGATAGCAACATCATTTTAAATTTCAGTTTCGATTCAAGAAAAAGGAACGGTTTCTACTTTTATCACAAATTCCTTAATGAAATAATGTATTTAAACAGTTTATTCAACAAGTCTTGTTCTGTGTGTGTGTGCAGGTCTTCAATCCTTTTCATCTTCATGTTGAATTTAGTTAATCTTCTGGGAGTTTCCTTAGACAGTTGGTCAAAGTCCCATAGGCTTGTTTTTCATATTGATCTCCACTAATGTAGGTAAATTCAACCTTCAAGATCAACAAGGTTCCTCGTGTCAGAATGTCGCGCTTAGGTAATGGTAGATACACGGAAAATTTGGCGTAAAATCACCTAGTTTCCACTTTTCTTTCGTACTTATTGCCTTCAAATTTTCACTCTTTTCCTTCTTTGCACTTGTTGATTCTCCTCAATCTTGGCCTGATTCCATCTTTTTGAAGCCCTTTTATGGCATTTTGATTTACTTGCATTTTATTCAGCGCTTCCCTTGTTCCTAGAACTCTTTGCTTCGTTTCTAAGGATGGGAATAGTGAATGTTTTGTCTTCTTAGGCTTTCTATCACCCTTAGAGAACTTTGAGCTAGCAACTCTCATACCAGTTGGTATTAGGGTACTAGGTGTTGAAACACCCCTATGAGCTTAATTGTTCAAAGGAAATAGGCCACAAGACAAAAATTATTCCCCTTTTTCATCAATTTCTGCTTCTTTTTCCCTAATCTTTCAAAGTTATTTTTCCTCCTACCTGCAATATTTGAAACATTTTTCCCCCAAACTAGTTTCTTTATAGTAGACCTTTATGTGTTGGAAACTGATACTAGCTCTTTTACTGCAAGATTATTGCAAGGAAGGGGATTCAGTTTTTCAGTTGCTGTCATTTGAAGAATTAAGGTTTGCAGAACGCCTCGCCCCGGAGAGAGCGCATGTGATATGTAATCGGTAGGGGCGATAAGAGCACTAAGTGTCACATTGAAATAATTTGAGATGAAATTATAAATGATAAATTATGGAACCCGGGATTGTGTATGAGAATAAGGGTACAATTGTCATTAAGCAAATGGGATATGTAAGTACAATTAAAGTAGAGATGGGCCATAATAGAAATCTCAAAAGTTGATGCAAATCTTGAGAGAAGAAGGACTCAACTTATAAATTAAGGTGATCATAAAAGGAGACATGAAGGAAAAACCAAGTCTCATTTTGGTCTCCAAAGGCTAGGGTTCACGCTTTGGAAGGAGAGCAAAGAAGAGGAAGAGGGGAGTAATAAGAAGTGAGAGGGAGAGCTAAGACAAAAATCGTATGTTTTTGCCTGAATCATGGGTATTTGATTCTTAAGGTTTAGTATGGAGATTAGTTGCTCCTTTGTCTAGGGTTTTGTGGAGATCACATTAACCCTAGAATTTTGAGGTTATGGGTAAAACCAATTGGTGTAAAATAAACATGGAATCAACATATTCTTTTGGTGTTTAGAAGAATTGGTGGACCTTTGGTTGAATTCATAAGATTTCCACCTAGGGTTTTGTAGTATGAGTTCCAAACCACCAATACAAGTGTTATAGAGTGGTTTTTAGATGAATTCCATGTAAATTCTTAAGGTATATGAATTATAGAAGTTGTATGAAGTGAAATGGTATCAAAAGTGGGCAAATAAATCCGGGCAAATTTCGTAGGGTGTACCTGCACAGTCCAAGGTGTACCCATGTGTGTCCAAATGCCCGCACGTTGTGTTTTCGTATAATTGGCCCGACCGTACACCGATAGTTTAGGAACCTTATTAAATGATTAAGAAATGTTCAATTAAGATTGAACCTCGATGAAAGTAAATGCGACTCACGCGAGGCAGCTTCTCTTCGTTTCTGCGATATTCGTTGAGTGGACTCCAAGGGGCTAGGAAGTGTGTTAAAATTCATAATGCTATAATGAGGCGACAATATGTTGCCGTATTCGGTTGAGTGTGTAGGTTAAAAAGCAAAGGCGGGAAAAGTGTGGAATCGTGCTCTCAAGTTTAGCAAGCAAAGTGTGAGTGTTCTAAACCCATTTTTCAAATGCTAGTGTATTATATATATAAACTGTTTTACACTGGTATTTAAATGGTTTTGATTGTAAACCATGTTTGAAAAGAAAGAAATGAGTTAAGCAAGCTAATGGTTTTGAGTTTAACCATGATGGAAAAGAAAGTAAATGGTTTTGAATTATTAAACCATTTTTCAAGCAAGCAAGTAAGCAAATGGTTTTGAGTTATTAAACCATTTTTCAAGCAAGCAAGCATTGGTTTCAAGTTGTAAAACCATTTTTCAAAGAGCAAGCAAGCAAGCAATGGTTTTAAATTGTAAAACCATTTTTCAAGCAAGCAAGCAAAAGAATATTTGCGAAAACAAGGCCTAACTAAAACTCAGCTCTAAGCAAGCAAACCTGCAGGGTATCTGCATGCACGCGGTGTTAGGATATCATACATGCATTTTAGTTTTGCCTGGTCGGTAAACTAGGGTCATGCATCATGCATTTAAAGGAGACCGTGGCACGTACAGGGGTATATAAGGTTAAGAGCTCTAACTAAATTATGGTGATGGCGACACAAGGTCAATTCCACCATATTTACCGGAAAAAGGTGATGCGGACACAGGTCCTTCCACCGGCACGGTCGATGCACAGGCTCCCGTGTTCACTAGGGTACAACAAGCAACTGCGGTTGGAGCCAAGATCGTTTAAATCAACGTCTGCGCTTCAGAGATTTAAAGCAACTAATGAGTAACGTAGTCGTTATTTCAACGATCATTATCCCGGTGATTCTCAAAGGTACTAAGGTCTGTCCCGTTATTTTTCTGTACTTGTCTATCCAGATTTATGTGTTCAACTTTTGAAGAACTAATGTTCAGATAGCAGCAGCAAAGTTCTGGCAAAAGTTTATACTTCAGTATCATGTGTATGCAGAATATAGGGTTTCATTAATCTTTAAAGTAAGCAATAAAGCAGTAGTGACAGTTTATAAACTCGTATAAAGATAAATCGTAAGTTGAAAATATATAAGATCTATAATCAAGAAAGAGGTTTCACAGCCTTGATATCGAACACTTCATAAAGACACTACCGAGCTCGCTTAGCTCATTATTTTGTGTTTTAAAACTATTTTCGTGTACAGTACGCAAGACGCCGAGCACAATAGGATTTGCCCTGACATCAGTATAAGTGCTGTAATTAATAATATTTTGTAAGAATATACTTTGACATTGTATAGTGGAACATATGTATGTACATAGTGTAGCTTTGTGAGAATGTGTTGGGTTGTTGATTGCCATATTTTGGATAAAGCTCCAAATTCTGATGTATACAGGATTTGGAATTATACTATATGTAGCCGTCATGCTGCCGAGGTTTTACCGTTGCCAAAATTTTACCAAATCTTAAGTTATAAATAAAAGAAAAATTTTTATACAAGGTTTAAGCAAGCAATACGGCTTCGCTTCACAGGAGTTTCTAGTCGCTAGGAGATAACGGCCGATTATGGAGGGCCGACACACCCGGGCCGCAGGCGGCGGTCACCTTATGTCGGACTCAAATCATGGAACTGGGAGGGTATGCTTTAGCATATATTGAGGGTAGGCTGCTCAAACTCAAGGATGGCCTCGATCACTTTTGTTGGCTGTTTTACCTAAGATTTCGCCTAATCAATAATCTAACAAGTTCTAGGACTACGTGACTCTAATCATGAATTTCCCGTAAGATGTTCCAATTCTTCAAAGTTTCATGAGTTTTGTTAACCAAGTGTATTGTTTCTTCAAGACTTGTACTTATTCACTGTTTATTTACACACTTTCAACCAAGTTATTTGTTCCTTCAACAATATCCATTTTTCCAATTTTTGCAATCTAAACTGATTTAAACATTCATGCTACAACTCCTAATTCCAGTTTATTAGTCTATGCCCTTATTTTTCCTGCAAGGTTCTCATCATTTGCATATTAACTTCAGAAAATTGGCAACACACAATTCTCAAGTCATGTTCATCCATTAAACAATACCTAATTTCTTACAATCAAATTTATTCAACAATGCAAACAAAATCCAACAAGGTGCAGAGTAACTATCAAATGAAAATTCAATAAAACACAGACACCTGATGAACAAAATGGATTTCTATTAAAATTTTGGGAATGTATAGATTGAGAAGATGGTAGGAAAATTTTTTAGGTTCCCTTTATTCTTTTATAGGCTTTTGGAGGTATAATGTTAGGAGGATCTACATCAAACCGGCTACAATTAGGATCAAACCCTGGGAAATTTCATCAGATTGCTTGAATGCAGGGAATTCTTTCACAGATATATCTCACTGCGACACAAGGCACCGCATTGATGAGTGTGTCTTGCTTCTTCCCCACTTGGTTCACTGTTCCTTCTAACTCAGAAATACACTCTAGTAGTTTGGACAAATTTTGATTGATCAAGTCCAAGCTCTCCAACCAGATTTTTCTTCTATACTCATCATTGTCCTCCAACTGCTGATCTCTATCCTTCATTAATTTCTCAAATTCTTTGAACTGTTCTCTATAGAGATATTTGAAACCTTCAATCTTCTTGAGCATTTTAGCCTCATTTTCTGCTTCCTTCTTCTTCAGTATGTTGAGAAGATCTGCATCTCTCCTGAATTGATTGTTGTAAAATGCTTCCATCTTTGCATTCATCTTTCCAAGCATTTTTTCTTCTCTTCTCTGCAGCTCCTCTTTCCACTCTTCTTCTTTGAGCTTCCAATTTTGCTCTCACATCTCGCTCCTTTCTAGTTGCAAATTCTTCTAAAAGCTTCTTGATCTTCGTTTGTCTTCTTCCCATTTCCTCGCTTCTCTCTCTTCCTTCTCCCTCTTCATTGATCTAAGCATTTCCATAATTTCTATGCTATCTTCTCTGCTCCTTGATCCTTCTGCTTGCACATGTAAGTGCTCTTGTACCTCAGGATATGAATGGCTCAAAGGGCTCATCCTGAAATGTGCTTCCTCTGCCATTGTTGGATGGATATCTTCTGGTATTGCCTCCATCTCTCTTGTCTCATTTTCCTCACTGCATCGTTTCGCTTCATTGGTCACTCCATTATTTCTTCATCTTTTTCCTTTCGGGGTCCCCTATTACCCAATTAGGGTCGTGAGGGGAGACCGAGAGGGGTATTTCTCTTCTTTCCTCCCACATTGCCTTCACCTTCCGAGAGACAAAGTCTGGTGATAGTGGTAAGGTAAGGGATCAACCCTCTCTTATTACTGTGGTGGTATCCCCTGATTGATTCTTCGATCAGATTCTATGTTCATTTTATATCCTTTCAAAAGGTATATAAAATGATGGCCTCCTGTTCCCTGACTGAGCAAAGATGTTTTATCAGAACTATCACATAATAGATGAAGTAAAACCAAACCTTTGCTTCTTCAGTGAGGGCTCCCCTTTTGATGGCGTGGTAGGGGTTCTTCTTCGTGACCTCCCATTTTCCTTCTTCTCCTCCAAATACCAACAGTTCCTGTATTCATAGTTCGAATTTTCTACCAACTTCTTATACTTCGACCCGTGCTTTAAATCTCTCAATTTAAACATTTCATTTATCCTTCTATCCCCGAAAGGCACCTAAACACCTCTCACATAAACTGAATCTTCCTTCATGCCCACCATATTTGCATAAAACTCCCTGGCGAGAGCTGAAAATCTTGGCGCCTTGTGCTCACAGAAAAATCCCCAACCTCTTTTCTCTATTACCTTTGAAAATGGGGATATCAGTTTCCGAAAACCCCTTTCACACATGAACTCATTGTCAAACAGTATCTTGTTCCACAATTCTTGAGCCTCTTTTGAAATGAAGTCTTTGTCTTTTTCTGTTGCTTCTTCCTCTGGCTGGGTTCCTTGTTCGACATTGATTTCTTCCCCAAGTTGAGGTTCCAACCGAACTCCTTTCCATTGCCCTCGACATTTTCACGCATAATTTCATCGGTCGCTTTTATTAAGATTTTATGATGTCGCCTTTGATTTGGTCGCCATGAGTGAAGATTTACGAGGTACCGGGCTCGCTTCTCCGGTTTTAGGGTTTTAAGACTCAAAATGATGGATGCGTATGGGAAATGTTGATGAAATCAAAGTTGAATGGAAATTTGAATGGAAGGGCTTAATATGATTTCGGGAGCATAGTCGTGACATTAAATTTTGAGCCTCTTAATTAATGATTTGCAATGAATTCTATCTTTAATGCTGGAACGCCCAAATAAAAGGTTCAAAACCTATTTTTATTGAGAATTGGACAATTCTGGTCGCGACCTAAATATTTTTGTTGCGACCTGAAATGTGGTCACAACAGGGCAATTGATGTCACGGCCTGCTCTTTTCTTTCCTTAGTTATTTTAGTCGTGACTCCCCACTCACCGTTGCGACTTTCTTTCTACTTTATCGCTTCAACGCCCAAAGATTCGTCGCGACTTATGAATTGTCAAGCTGCAAATCAAAATTTTTTCAGTCTCCCTCGAACAATCAAATTCACGGCAATTTCAATTCACCTTATCCAATCAAACAGATAATAATCCATTCATCTTCATCATTCAAATATTCAATAAATCCATTTACTATGCATCTGGATAAAATTTAAGAACAAAATAAAATAAATTCTTCAAACTTTCAATCATGCCATATCAGAGACAAAAATTAAATAGTTTCAAGAAGGGTATACTGCCCCTTTTTGTCTCTTTTTGCAGATTGGAAGTTTGATTGTAGATGTTCCTCCTTTGCACCTTCTTATTGTCCTGCAAAACTAAAAAAAATGATTACTTACTTTTCAATCAGTGATGAATAAAATTACACAAAGCTATTAGAAATTTTAACACAAAAAGTATAACAGGAAAAACTTAAAACAACCTGATGTGGATTGCCTTCCACAAAGTTGCTCAATTTTTAGTCTTTAGCTGGACTTACTACTACCATATTTCTGTTTCTTCAAATTCTCTCATTCAGAACTAAGAGTCACTCTTCCACTTGCATTCTCCCAAGGTAGTGCTTTAATCTCTGACCATTAACTTTGAATTTCATGATTGCTAGTTCTACTGTCACGCCCCAAAAATTTTGTACTTGATACTACTCAGATACGGTCCACTCCATTTGATTAAGCTTCCCTCGGAAAGAGTCTTAGTTTGGAGTTGAATAACAGGACCTGATCTCCTCGCTTTAAATTCTCTCATAATCCTTTAATCATGCATTTTATTTTATCTTTGTAGATTCTCGCACTATCATGTTTCATTCCTCAACTCTTCCAATCATTGCGAGCCGGAGTAGCCTCTATTCTTTAAAATTGAAATCAAAATTTAGCTTCATGGCCCACATAGCTTTATATTCTAAATTTCAAGAGAAAGGTGGCAAGGTTTTCCAAAGACAAGCCTGTATGGGGACATTCCAATGGGAGTTTTAAAAGTGAAGCCTTCAGGCGTGCTCAGAGTGCATCATCTTCAGAGACCAATCTCTTATAATTGAGCTGCGCTCTTTTCAAGAATTTTCTTTATCTCCCCGTTGAAATTTCAGCTTGCCCATTTGTTTGAGGATTTATAAGCCAATTATAATGTGTTCGATACCATATCTCGCCATAAGCTCACAAACACTTTATTTGCAAAGTGGCTTCCTCCATCACTGATTATAGTTCTGGGTGTCCCAAATCTGCTTAGAATACTTCTTTGTAAAAATCCCACAACTGTGTTAGCATCATTCTTGGGACAAGCTGTTGCCTCAACCCATTTCGACATAATCCACGCTGGGGAGTATGTATATATTTCCAAATGAAGTCGAAAAGGCCCCATAAATCTATTCCCCCATACATCAAATAGTTGCACCACCAGATACCTTGCGTGGGCATTTCATGCCTTTTGGCCGATATTTCCCATTCTTGGCATTGATCACATAGCTTCACCCATTCAAAAATAGCCCTGAAATAATAAAATCCAAATCAAGAATTTCTTACGGGCTGTTTTGTCTCCCGCAAATGTCCTCCATGGTGATGCATGACATTCCCGTAAAATCTTGATTTGCTTCACCTTCTAGTACACATCTTCTGATGACTGACCACCCTCTCTTCTAAATAGCGCGGTCATCCTTATGTAGTATTATGGCAGGATTCATCAAAATTGAACTTAAGATCTTTTCCAAAGAATCGCAGATAAGGGTCTAGCAATTTTGAGAAATCTCTAATAAATCTTCTGTAAAATCAAGCATGTCCTGTTTTAATCCCTTGCAGATTGTAGTGGGTGGCATCGTATTTATAATTGAAACTTTTGCTCGTCTACTTCTAGCCCCTCAGAGAAATCATGTGCCCTAAGACAATTCCTTCAGAACCATAAAGTGGCATTTTTCCCAATTCATAGCTAAATTCTTGTCCTGGCACCTTTCAAGTACTATCCTGCTATGTGCACTATTCAAAACTGGATCCATACACTGTGAAATCATCCATGAAGATCTCCATAACTTCTTCTGCCAAATCTATTAATATAGACATCATGCATCTTTGGAATGTACTAGGAGCATTACACAAACCAAATGACATTCTTCTAAAAGCAAAAGTACCCAATGGGCATGTAAAGGTGGTTTTCTCCCGATCATCCTCAAAGTAATGGCAATTTGGTTATATCCGAGTATCCATCGAAGAAAACAAAAGCGAGGGTGTCCCGCTAACCTATCCAAAGATCCGATCAATGAAAGGCAAGGGAAAATGATCCTCTTTTGTTGCAAAAGATTAGTTTTCTAAGTAGTCAATACACACCCCTCCATCCCGTCACGCCTTGTGAGGGAATCAATTCATTCTTTTCATTTCTAATCACAGTGAATCCACCTTCTTAGAACCACATGTACTCGGGCTCACCCAAGAACTATCTCGATATAGCATATATAAACCCGTGATTCAACCATTTAACTTCTTTCGACAACTTTTCATCACAAGGTTCCAAACTTTTGATGCTCTAACAGGCTTTGCATTATCATTCAGCAATATTTGTGCATACAAATGAGTGGATCAGATACCTTTCGGGATCCTCAATTGACTAAGCTATAGCTTCCTTGTATTTTCTCAGAATTTCAAGCAGCTTCTTTTCTTCGGGATTCGCCATCGTAGCTAATATGATGACTGGTTTTCTCTTTTCTGGTTCTAAGAACTCATATTTCAAATGACTAGGCAATTCTTTCAATATTAACCCTTGTGCACTAGTTTCCTGCTCAGTAGTTTTCTGTCCTTGGCTGCATACATCATCTTGACTGTGTTCATTCATTCATTGCTTTGTTATACAAATTTTGAAGGCACATTTCACAATCAATACTCTCAAGATAACAAATTCATCCTAATTTCATCATAGAATGTCAGAGGCTACCAAAATCAACTCAACAATCGAGAAGACTATTGTTTTCTACAACCATACAACTTTTTGCATCTACATCAGGGTGTTCCAAACTCCTATTAAGATTAAAGTGCACTGCTTCATTCCCCCACCCTTAGTGTCGGCCACCTTTCTCGCGACATCTATCAAGGCAAATTCCTGCTAAGAAGGGTTCTAGTAGCAAAGGAACTTGGGTGTCTTCCCTCCATCTTCATAATAACAAAATCCATAGGAAGATGACTCTCCACTCTGACAAGAACATCTTCAAGAACACCTTCCTATTGCAAGCATTTGACCATACTACCATTTGGTAATGTGATTGTCATTTTCGAGTAATTTCCAAACTTAGTCTTTGCACCAATCGGCGTAGGCATCAAATTTATACTAGCACCAGAATCAATACATAAGGGCCTCTTGAATTCATATTTCCCTATGGAGTAGGGGATGGTGAAACTCCAGTCGGGTCCTTCATTTCTACGAGAGCTTTACCGATAACTCCAGACCGCAGTAGCGCCAAGTTCACTATCTTCCTCATCTATTTTCCTTTTCTTGTCTAAAGATCTCCTCTTAAATTTTTCATAGTTAAGCATTTGGTTGATTACCTCTGCAAATGGTATATTGATTTCTATCTTCTTGAAGATGTCCAAGAATCTAGAAAACTACTATTCCCTTTTTGCCTTTGGAAGCCTCTGGGGAAATGGCATTATAGGTGTATGTATAAGCTAGTACTCTCTCCTTCCTCGTTTCGTCACTATTTCCTTCAGCCGCCTTTCGGGCCTCAGGTATTCTTCTCGCTTGTAGTCTTTCCGTGTTTGCTCTTCTCCTTCCTTTCCGCCTTTGCTCTACATCGCCTATTCTTTCCTTTCTTTCTCAGCTTAGTTGCCCACTTCTTCCCACTTCTTAACTCGACCTGCCATGCACCCTTGATTCTTTTGAGTGTCACTAGGGAATGTACCCTTGCTCTGATTTGGCATATTAAGGGCCAGCTGTCCTACTTGTGTCTCCAAGTTTTCAATGAGTACCTTGTATTCTTTGAAATACTTGGCATCGTGACTCAAAGCTTCCAAGTCGACAGCTTCTGCTCATGGAAGTGCTAAGCCTCTTGTTGTCCCCATGAACTCGCAAAGCAGATTTGTTCTTCAAATGGTTGAGTCCTCCTACACTCTTGATAGTCATTCTACCTTCACCCCTTAACGCCGTTTGTTGGAACCTGTGCCCGTTGATATCCCTGCCGAGGATTCCCCGTCCAGTCTGGGCCTCGTAATGCCCCCCTCCACCATATGAGAAATTTTCATGGTTCCTCAAGACGGACTCGTAGCCGTGGGCAGGTTAGGATTTGGCTGAAATGATAAACTTCTTTGGGCCCATTCACGTACTTAACCTCCTAACTCAGTCCTCGTTGGTATTTCTGCGACTTCTTCTCATTGCTTCTTTCCACCGGCCCTATCTCATGAGTAGTGCATTTTTTCTTTTCCCTGTCATTCATCCCGTGCATGATGGCATCTAACTTTACTCTCCATAGTCACATTTTACTCAGCTCCATGACCCTTTTCCTCACAATCATTGTTGTCTCTTGAAAACCTCAAATGGAGCCTTCATATTGCACTTGGCTAGGTCTTTTATCGATCCTTAGCTTCTTCAAAGACTTTTTCTTTGAATGCTCCACACATCTAAGTGTCAATGATGCCTTTTAGATGTATCATTTAAGGCATGATATACTATATCCATATGAGTTTTTAAATCAATTCCATGCATAGGCACCTCTTCAACAACCTCCTTGAATCTCCTCCTGTGCTATATATAGGCTCTCTCATCTTCCCCCTGTTGGAACACTATTATCTCTCTTCTTCTCTCCAAGGTGAGAGATGGGGGAAAGAACCTGCCCAAGTATGCTTCCACCAACCCTTCCCAAGTATCAATTGAACCATATGGTAATGACTCATACCATGTGGCTGCTATATCTCTTAAGGAAAATGGGAAGAGATGCAGCTTTATCACTTCTGGCCTCACACCATTCAGCTTCACTGTATTTGCCATCCTAAGAAATCTACCTGTGTGTCACTGGGTCTTCGCAGGCTGAACTGATGTTGTCACATCACTGTTATCAAAGCTGGCTTTAGTTCAAGTTATTTTAGATCCATTAGGGTCAGTTCGATTGCGCACATTCTTCCCGGTCGATAGGCCTCTAGAAATCCTCCATCAGTGTCAAGTAATAGGAGGCCTTCTCGGTCACACCTGGCTCCTCGTCTCGGTCATGTCTCCCATCCATAGTCGCTGTTTCTCTCGCTTTAGTCTTTCTGCTTCGAGTGTTCTTTCCAATTATCGTTCGCCGGCAACAAATCAACTCGCTTTCCTATGCATTAAAGGATTTCCAAATTGAAACACACCGTATTGATAGGATTAGTAGAACTAAAAAAATTATTTTCAACATGGCTTCAAGAAGATCGTTGGTTAGCATGTACCCAATCGCCAGGCCAGCTTGTTTTGTTCTTTCTTTATAAAATGTCCAAATTAGAATTTCCTTTGTTAGAATATTGATCGATTCAAACCTTCAACTCTCTATCTATGTACTTATAAAAACTTGTTTGCCTTTTCTATATGTATTCAAACTCCTCAAATGTACATAGTTACAAGAGCCTTACACTTCTCTTGCACCCATGTCACTTTGGATAAATTTGCTTAATTAAATAAATCTATCTTGATGTTTAGGATTTTAAAATTGGGTTTAGTCTATGACACTGCAAGTGCGCACAGGTCATACAAGTAGTAAAATTTGAATGTAAGTCCAGGTATCATTCCCACAGAGATTGACAAGAATTAGAGGTCAATTACCCCAACTACTGAAGTTCTATGCTATTTGGACTAAAAGAATTTGATATTGAAAATTTGTCTAAAATGATAGATCCTAGACTATTAACTAATAATAGAAATTGGAATAACATGAAATCAACGAAAAATATAAAGAACAAAATACTGGATCTAATCTGTTCCCTGTGAGAAACAAAAACTATCAGTGAATTACAATGAAACAGTCAATTCCTGCATGAAAGTACATTGCTCTATTATATTGATGGATCCGGGAATTGTCCGCGATTGTCAAATTGTTGCAATGGATTTTCCACATCACTAGTTAGGTTTTTTGTTTCTCTCGAAATCAAGATCAACCAAGCATTTGTATAAATTGCTTCCGCTTGCAAGATCCGGGTATTTTTCTTCTCACTTCATACCCATCTTCTTGATGACTCGCAGATCTTGCTTTCCTTCTCGTGATTTTGCAAAAGTTCTACAAACTTAATTGGTGGCTCATCCTCCGCATCTATTGATTCATCATTTCCTTGGATTAGATCTCAACAAATAACTGGCCTGGGAACTTTCTTTAGATTGGAGGTGAACTCTCCGATTGTTTCATATTGTTAAATGCTCCCCTCCATCCTTTACCTTGTTTAATGGGGTATTTATCAAAATGAACTAGAGTTTAGCAGCTCACTCAATATAGCCCAACATACCCATAAGAGAATGTTTTAGTCTCAAGAATTCCATCTCTGTCACGTAGGGCATCTTAGAATTAGGAGCATGATACACCTTTAAACCGGTATTCGACAATTACCATCGGGAACTTATCTATTCAAAAACGACACCAAGTAACCTAACCAAAATAATTTTCCGTATTTTTGCGTAAAAGACCCGTGAATCAACTCTAATTCAACCAAGAATATGCTCCAATTAATGTTATTACATTAAAGAAATGGAGTACCGATCACATACATCCAATTATAATTGCAATAAACCTGAGAAGAAATGAATTCCGGAAATTTGTCTAGATTTATAAATTTTCGTGCGCACTTTAAGCACAAATAACAAATAAATATAGCCCACTCGCGGTACAGTCAGACTGTATCCTTAAAGAATTCAAGAACAAAGAAAATAAAATAAAATAATAAAACTAAAATTCTACTTAGATTATACACCGAAGTTCTTCCGTTCCCCTTTTCCTCTGGTAGCGAAGACTAAGCTACTTTACTATTCTAAGACTATCTATTTATAACCTGGTCAAAAGAAAATGGGCCTAATGCAAAAGCTCCAAATTTGGAATTCCCAAAGAAAGCCTAGTTTATTATCCAACCTAGGTCGCGACCTCAAGTCGGTGTCGCGACCGATTTCCCTTGTTTGCTCGTTCGCCATGAATTCTGTTACTCACGACCTCGTGTTCTTTTGCAATCGGTTGGGATTAATGGTCATTATTGTTTGTGGTCGCGACCTTGTTGGCTTAGTGTTTCTCAAGAGTTGATGTCGCGACCACAATGTCACGTCGCAACCTCGTTGTCTTTCCTTTCTTCTGCAATTCTGAGTCACGACCTCAGTTCTGAGTCAAGACTCCTCTTCCTTGTTACGCTGCACGTCGCACTCGGCCTTAGTTAACTATGATTTTGGCTTCAACCGCTTAAGTTCTGTGGTCAGTGATCTCCTTTTTTGGTCGCGAACCTGTTTGTGCCCTTTTGCCTTCGCTGTGCTTCGAATTTGTTGCGACTCGTTGATGTCATGATCCTCACGCTCATTTCGCTTCCTCTCGTCGCAACTCGACCCTTTCATGCAAATCCGCTTCCTTCCAACCTTCATTCCAGGTCGCACTCTTGGTGTTCATTTCTCGACAGATGTAGTCCCGATTACTTCAAAAGTAAAGGCACCAGATTTCTTTTTACCGCTTCTTCTTCAGTTCGCAACTTGAATGAGCGGTCACACATCGATTTGTGGTCCTTGATTAATAAAGTGGTCGCAACTTCAGTTTCTTAGCAAGGAATTCTTGGCTTCGTCTGTTGCACCCTCCCTTTGCTCTTCAACTCTTAGTTTTGACAAACTTAAATCTCTCGCTGAAACCCATTTCCCGCTTTGATGTCACACTTAATCAGACGTCACACCTCAAATGGAGCCCTTCATTTAAAAAATCCAGTTGCAACTTCATTTTCTTGCAGACCTTCCTTGTGGCTTCATTTATGATCCATGTCGTGACCTTAGATTGACGTTGTAACCCCGCTGTCTTCAATCTACATGCCGCAACATCAGCTGGTGTCGCGGACCGAAGATTCCCACTCGAATAATTCCTTTAGTCTTAACCACACACTTCCTTTCGTCGCAAACCTCTTCACTTGTTGCTTTGGTCACCTGCTGCAAGCTCAACTTCAAGTCACGACTATGCTTTTCATTTGCGAATTTTTGTTTTTACTCTGTAGGTCGATCTCTTCCTCGTTTTACTGATTTTCTTTTCTCTGTACTTTTATGCAAAAATTAAATTTTGAGTAAAATATCCTGCATTTATACGAATCAACACGTATCTTGTAATATGCTCAAAAAATGGATTAAAAATCAAATGAGTTTTTTGGACCCATCACCGATGATAGATTCGATATTTGACATTGCGCCGTACAAGGGCTTCAAGATTTATCGGAAGTATTTCGGCCTTTTGTTTCCCATCATTTCATTCACCTTTCACCCTTGGCCTACATTACTGTCTGAGTCGTAAGACCACCCTGAGACCACAGATTCTGTTTACTTCGAACATTTTATACGCATGTGTTCCCCCGTCTATTACTATACGGATGTCGATAAGTCTCTGCCTGGGAGCATCGAGGGTCACATATTGCTTCATTCAGTTTGCTTTGCATCAAGCTCCATGATCGTGCAATGATGATACGGAGAATTGAGACCGTTGATAGCCCATTAGCTTGATGCTTTGACACGTTCACATTGGGGCATACCCCCATCCTTTCATGTTGTCTTTATCTCTTATGCATGTACACTGGCAACCCATTTCGCCTAGAGATATTTTGGCATCAAAGTTTGAGTATGCTCCACATGCAGCCGAGTTTCTTCATACAGAGTGCTTCTAAGGGCTATTCACACTCCCCATATGTTGTCTGCTCACTGAACTCTGACAATTGCCTTGTACTTTATTTCGTATCTTTCACCAAGACTGCATATCAGATGCACACTAGGGCATACCTATATCAATTTTGTGATATTAGATATGAATAAATGGATGATTTTTCATGAATGAATGATCGTGATGTTTCACTTTCTCGACTTTAATCTCATGTGCTATGGATTTTTTGACATGATGATATCTAGACCTGGGTACAACCCCCTTTCTTTCACCCTTCGTCACATTTAGAGATTGTCTCATAGGGGCATACCCCTTTTTATGTCTTGTTATTAAGTTCTCGTTTCTCGCCATCATTTGGTTGCATTTTCCGTCACTCTGGGCATCCCTTCTTTGTCATGATTGTGTTTGATTTCCGCTTATTCGAAAGTCATTTTTCGCGTGCACTCGACGCCATACTCAGGGCCTACCCTTCCATGAGCTCGCTTTTACCACGCTTAGCTTTGTTTCTGCCCTCCAACATCTCACCCCGATTCCCTATTTCCGCACTCACTGATCCTCACCTTTTCCCACTCACCAGATTTTACCTTCCCTACCTCGCCTCGATCCCACCTTTTAGGTAAATTTCCTGATTTCACTTTTTTCGAACTCAACGATTCTAATTTCTTTCCAGATCACCCTGATCTCTTATCCCAGACTCACCTAGATCCCACATTCTGCAGACTCGACTGGGACCCTCCCAAGATCACTGATCCCACATTTCCCAGACTCCCGCCTCCATTTTCACTCTTCCCAAGACTGGCCCATTTTACCCTTCCAAGACTCGCTCCCATTTCTACTTTTGGCACTCGCCCTATTCTTACCCTTCCTAAGACGGTCCCGATTTCTATTCCCACATTCAAATTCTTACCTCTCTAAGATTCGCCCGAATCCCACCTTTTCCGGTACTGGCTCGAATCCCACCTTTCCTATACTCACCTGGACCCTTCTTGCACTCACACCCTGATCCCACCTTTTCTGCATTCCCCGGCCGAGGATCCCACCTTTCCGCACTTCTGTCTCGATTTCTACTTTTCCCGCACTCTCATTCTGATTCTACCCTTTCCCGACACTCCAGACCTTTCTCCGGTAATTTCTGTCCCGATTTCACTTCTAAGACTAACCCGGATTCTAATCTCTTCCCTGCAGACTCGCCTAGGACCCTTTCTCCAAGACTCACCCAGATTCCAATCTTCTCCTGGTACTCACTCGTATTTCACCTTCCCATCACCTGATTTTGACCTTTCCTCGATACCGGATTTCCCTACTCTCTTCAAGACTTCATTCAGATTTCCACCATTTTCCCACTCACCCGCACCCTTCTTCTGAGACTTCGCCCGATTCCACCTCTTTCCGACACTCACGGGATTCTACCTTTCCTGCACTCACCCGGATCCAACCTTTTTCCGACGCTTGCCCGACCCTTCTTGAAGCTTCTGCCTGCATTTCTCATCTTCTCCAAGACGCTCTAATTTCATTATCTTTTCCAGCATTGTTCTCGGATCACTCATCTTCCCAGGCATCGTACTTGGTTTTCTTTAAGTCATTCAATCTGGAAATACTCTATTCCGTTAGTCTTCACATCATTTCAGGTAAGGGGGACAAAATTTTGTTGGTCATTCGGGGTCTTCACCGTATTCATTTCACTCTTGCATCGCTTGCACTTCTGACCCACGATTCACCAGTTCATTCACTCTAATTAGAGCATATTTGTAGACCCCTACTCTTGTCCCGCACTTGCATTTATTCGGCGTCACACTCACCCATCGCTCTCATATAATACCATTAAGCACCCTTTAGGCTTAGTCTGGCTCGAGCCTCGTGAGCTTGTAGCGTGGTCCATTGAGTGCGTATGTATTTACTCTAAAGTGTCATCATGGCTTATTTTTTGGGTTATTGGCATCATTCCATAGGAAGCAAAGCCCCCCCCCACCCCCGAGGTTTGGCTCAATCTGAGTTTATTGAGTATGTCAAATTCAAGCACTGAGCTTGTTTCAATTGTATCTCCTTGTCCTAACTCCTAATCATGCGCCGTTTGTTTTGTTGATTCTTATTTTCCAAGGAGGTATTTTTTTAAATTCATAATTTTTTCAACCATTCAATTAATCGGGTCTAACTGGTTCATCGTGCGCACGTATACAACACTGCTTGGGTGATTCGCGAGCACTCTTCCTTGTTTCATCATATCTTCCCTCTATCTAAACTTGCAATCAGGAACCGTTTTTTTGTTGGCCCCTTATTTTTCTCGTAGAACATTCTATAAAAATTTCATAATTTTCCCCAACCTGCCTCTACCGGTTGGCATTCTGGCTCAACGTGTGGGTTCTCGTCCCGCGCCTGTGTGGAGCGCTGATTTTTGTGATTTTGGAGCCCAAATCCCATATGGATTGTGCCCATATGCTCCAAATTGGTCTTGGGCAGCATTTTGGGTTCATTTTGGGCTTTGGATTAAGTTACATGCAGCCCACCATGAATCCATGTGGACACTTGGTGGTGAAGCAAGTTGAAAACTTAGATAGTCAGCTTGCATGGAAAATGAGGAGGGAGTTAATGGGGAAGCCGATTCCTAGACCGATCAAGCTACTTCCAAAATGAAGGAGACAAACCAGGCAGGCTCAGAGGCTGAGGAGGAGAATTAGTATAAAAGGAGAGAAAGATCAGTGGAAGGAATCTGGGCACTTTTTCGGCCCTGATGCACATTTGTCATTTTCTGATGCTTAGCTTGATTTTTTATGCGTTTTGTGGAAGAGGTAAGAAATAGACCCTGGCTCCACTCTATTCTTTAAGGGATATTTTGACCAAATTTGAGGTTTTTCCTCAACCATTTGAACCGGTTTTCATGCTCATACGTGAGAGCGAGTACAACGCTTTATCAAGGGTCCTTGCTTTAGAAAAACAACTATTGAGTTTTGGTTGGTTCTCACTCATCCGAGTCGAGAATCATGTACTGTTTGTTTTTAGTTTCCTATTCCTATGATATTCTCGATTCAAGTTTGAGGTTTTTCCTCAACCATTTGAACGGGTTTTCGCCTCATACGTGAGAGCCTGCGAACAATTTTTGTCAAGGGCCCCATGAAACAACTGGGATTGTTTCGGTTGGTTCTCATTCATCTGAGCTGAGAATCAATCACCGTTTGTTTTTTTAGATTTCTGACTCCTTGAGGAAGGTTCTTACCAATTTTGAGAATTGTTCACAACTGGCTCAACTAGTTGGGAAACCGCATCGCTGGTTCATGAAGTTCGGGCTTTCTAGAACAAGAAGCAGGCACTTTCGTTTTGTTTGACTTGCTCACTCATCCAAGCGAATAAATCACCGCTTTGTTTTGTTAGATTCATGACTCCTTGAGAAAGGTTCTGACCAATTTTTAGAATTGTTCCCAACCGGTTCAACTGGTTAGGAAACCTGATCAATTGTCTATGAAGTTTGAGTTTTCTAGAAAAGCAATTAGTGCACTTTGCCTTATTTGGATATGCCTCACTATCCAAGCCGAGAATCAATCACCATTTGTTTTTTTGGATTCTTGAAACTGTGAGGAAGGTTCTGAAATTTTTTTAGATCTTTTCTCAACCTTCTGGACCGGTTGGAAAATCAAATCAGCTGGTTCATTGGGTTCTGTTTGTCGGAATAGCAGTTTGAGTACTTTGCTTTGTTTGTGTCAGATCTTGGTCATTCAGAGTCAGAATTTCACTCCATTTGTTTTTTTGGATTCCTGACTCTATGAGGAAGGTTTTGACAAGTTTTGAGATCTTTTCGCAACTATCTGGATTGGTTGGAAAACCAAACTATCCAGTTTATTGGGTTTTGTTTGCAGGAACAATAGTTTGGGTACATTGCTTTGTTTGTGCTCTGCTTCTGGTCACTTAAGTCCGGAATTGCACTCCGCGCTTGTTTTGTTGGATTATTGACCATGTAAGGAAGGTTTTGAAAATTTTGAGAACTTCTTCGACCGACCGTACCATCTGGAAACCGATCTCTGGCCGGTTCACATAGGTTATTTTTTTAGAAATAGCGCTAGGTACTTTCAGATTGTTCAAGCTATATCCTCATTCATTCTATGACTGAATTGTACACCGTTTGTTTTTTTGCTCCTTACTCTGTAAGGAATGTTCTAAAAAATTTTCAGAATTTTTCTCAACCAGATCGACCGGGGTCGGGGGAACCGCACGCCCAATTTGCTCCGGTTTTGCAAATGCCTAATTTCAGCGACCAAGCTCGTGACCTTAGAGTCTCAAACTGATTTACCCATATCAACAGGATACGTTTAGGGTCTGAAATGGGCTTTAGTTCAGTTGTGGTTCCATTTGGATTCGTAAGAATGCATTCATGCGGGTCAAAGGGTGGTTAGCTAAGCAATAAGAGTTCGTTGTTTTGTCGACCGATTCTTTGAAATGAATAGACTTGTTTGTATAACCGACAAGTGTTAGCATCACGAGTACCGAGATGCAATGTATGGTTTCTCCCGGCTTCTCGTTTGCTTTTGATATTTAATTTTGAGAACGCATGCCCGAAACGTAACCAACCTTCCCTGCGCTCTGCTAGGGACCATAGGTATGTGCTTTAATGTCGGGTAATGAATTTCACATGGATGCTTTTGTGTTTGAGTGTCATGCATGCTTGTTATGTTTGTTGGCTAACCTTTTGATGTGTAGCACGTGTCAAGGACCACAAGTACGTCATTTGCCCTTTGGTTGAGTGTTCTAAGCATGCTAGATACCACTAGTCAAGGTGGATCTAGTCAGATGTTTAGCCTAAGAGACTATCTCGACTCACCCATACACTCCCACATACCCAATTCACTGGGTAGAGACCGAGTCTCCAGCCCGAGGGGTGCTACCTCATATGAGGTACCTTCCGATAGGTAATCGATCCCTGACCTAGAATCTAGTTTTCGGCACTTTTTTCATACCGAAGTCCTTATGGTTTTTTTATTCTTACTTGATTTTTCCCTTTTATAAAATAAAAATAAAAAGTGCGGCTTAATTCTAAAGCAAAACCGTTCCTCGTGGACTGATTTTCCAAACCTTCTAAAATCAACCCACATTTTCTTTTCATTTAAAAGCGGTCGCGCCTACCAGATCTGTGTCCACAAATGTGGAGCGTGATAGGAGACAACGCCACTAGAGGCCGCTGCTTGAGAAGAAAGCCGATGCCCATTCAATGATCACCTACTAGATAGCAAGATTTCACTTAACCGTCCCAAAGGGATTGTCATTTTGGAAATGCATTGTGTATATTTGTTAATTGCAAATGGACATTTATCAATGATATATATGTGTGTGAAGTCTGCGCTTTCTATATGTTCTCTCGACAGATATAGAAAATATGCATGTTCATATGATAACCTTGTACAAGTGAACATATCATATGCATGTTCGAACAAAGTTAGGGCCATACCCTTCAATTTAATTATGAGATATATGGATGATGTTAGAATTAGTCAGATAAAATTTTAGAAATTAGGTAACCAATAAAAATAAAAGCATCTTTAAATCATTTGAACAAATTAATTATGTTTGACATGTAATTTAAACTTGATTATTATTCACATTCCATATAAATATAAGTAAATATGAGTTCTGGATAGCAATGGATGTATGCTAGATTGATAATGATGGATTAAGCTTGAATTTATAATGGGTCGAAAGCGCTTTGTGGAATTTGCAAAATGTATCATCCGCATCGTATGGACGGTGAAAAGATAAAGTGTCCATGTAATCATCACAAGTGTCAAAATAGGAATTATTTAGACGAGGATACTGTTAAAGTGCATCTTGAAAGAAATGGATTTGTAGCAGGTTATTATCGTTGGTATCATCATGGGGAAACCTATGTGCCTCAGCCAATAGAACAAAATGTTGGCCCACCACGCTTGCACATAAAAGCATGGTGAGACATTCAATACAATGCGCTTCATGGTGTATGATGCTGCTGGTTTCTTTAATTCCGATTGAAATGGAAGAGAGCCCAATCCCACAACACAACATCGCTTTTGATATGCTTAAAGTATCGTGCCAAGAGGTGTGGAATGGGAACCCTTATGGTCATTCTCAATTATCTGTAGTGTCCAGATTGTTGAATATTAAGGCTGAACACCATATCTCTGAAAGGTGCTTGTAGACCCTCAATTTTGTCCCTCAGCACTTGCATTTATCCTTTGGGTGTCATACTCACCCGTCGTTCTCATATAACACCATTAGGGCCCTTTTAGGCTTAGTCTGTCTCCGAGCCTCGGGTAGGCTTGTATATGGTCCATTAAGTGCGTATGTAGTTCACTTTAGAGTTTCATCGTGGCTACTTTTTTTTAGTTATTGGCATCGTACCATAGGAAGCTAGTGGGGCCCCCCCAAGGGTTTAGCTCATTCGGAGTTTATTGGAGTATGTCGAATTTGGAGCACTTGGGCTTGTTTCGATCATATCTCCCTCATCCGAACTCAGAATTGAGCGCCGTTTCTTTTTTCAGATTCCTTACTCATTGAGGAAGTATCTAAAAAAATTTGAGAATTTTTAGTTACCGGATCAGCCAGCTCAATTGATTTCAATTGAAGTTCATTACTAGAGCAGGTTTGAATTCGGAGCACTAAGGCTTGTTTTATCATATCTCCTTACCTGAACTCAGAATCAAGCACCATTTTTTTTTTCATGAACTCCTTATTCTTCAAGGAATACTTCAAATTTCAGATTTTTTCTCAATTAGATCGACTAGTTGGGAACTATACAAATGATGCATTCCAGTTAGCTTGCGTGGGGCGCTAATTTATGATTTCAAGTCCAAATCCTATATGGATCGGGCCCATAAGCCCCAGATCCTAGGCATGGGTTGATCTAGTTTGGACCATTTTATGGGTTTCTTTTTTGCAACCCACCTGGGTCCACTGGATACTTGGTGTTGGTTAAAAGGGAGCAATGTGGGCGCCATGGACCTTGGGAATGAGGGAGTGTTTATGAAGCCGGGAAGCTCCGAGACTGGTGGGGAGTTCCTGACCTCAAGGTGTGCAAAGTGGAGTGGGATCAGAGATAAAGGGAGAGAGAAATAGAATAAAAACGTGGAGGTGATCAAAAGGAAGGGAGGAAGAAGAGAGGAAAGGGAGAAAATGAGAAATGAGAGTTTATCTAAATTTAGGGCGTGGTTTCTCTTGTTTTGAAGAGGAGTTCCGATGGATTCGAAGGAGTGGATACTTGGTTTTGGAAGCTGAAAGAAAGTTAAGAAAAAGGGGGAATAAATCGTGAATCTTGCTGTACGAAATTTATATATATCCCATTTCTTTTAGCGCTTTTCTGCTCAGAAGTTTGTCGACTAGTGTTAGACACTAGGCAATCGCTTGTGCTCTGCTCTCGCCATTTGGAGTTGGATTTGTACTCCGTTTGTTTTTTTTGGATTCTTGACTCTTTAAGGAAGGTTCTGACAAATTTTGAGAGTCTCTCTCAATCGGATGAATTGGTTGGGAAACCGACGTACCGGTTCATCAATTCGCTTTGTCGAACAAAGAAGCTTGGGTCTTGGCACGTTTTGTGCTCTGCTCTCATCATTCGGAGTCGGATTTGTACTTTAGTTGTTTTGTTAGATTCCTAACTCCTTGAGGAAGGTTCTGAAAAATTTTGAGAGCTCTTCAACTGATCGAACCGGTTGGGAAACCAGGATCAGCCGGTCTACTCACCCGCCTTGTCAACAAATAGCTTTGGGTCTTTGGTGTCTGCTTAGGTTGGTTCTCACCATTCGAAGTTGGTTTCACTTGATTTGTTTTTTTTTTGGACCCTGACTCTTTGAGGAATGTTCTGATAAATTTTGAGAGCCTTCTCAACCAAGTCGAATCGTTGGGAAACCAACCACCTTACCAATCGAATTCCGGGCCATGGTTAGAACAACAACTTTGGGTCTTTGACGTCGCTTTGTGTCAAGCTTTCTCACTATCGGAGTTGGTTTTCTACTTGATTTGTTTTTTGATTCCCTAACTCTCAGAGGAAGGTTTGAAAATTTTGAAGTCTTCTCTCAATCGACCGAACCGTTAGGAAACAGATCAGCCAACGGCCTGGGGTTCGCTTTCGAATGGAAGTTTGGGTACTTTGTTTTGTTTGTGTCGGGCTTCCTAGTTATTCAAGGTCGAAATTGTACACCTGCTTGTATTTTTTGGTTTCCTTACTCGTAAAGGAATGTTCTAAAATTTTTCAATTGTTCTCAACCGTATCAACCTGGCTGGGGAACCGGATCGCCCGCTGCTCGTATGGTCAGTCCCATTTCAGTTTAATTGAAGCCCGTGACCTTTTGTGAGTCCGACCCATTCACTCCAAATTAGTGTAGCGCTATGTTTAGGATCTGAAATGGGGTTTAGTTAAGGTTAATGGGGTTCAATTTTTTGGATTCTAAGAATCGGTCCTATGAGGTCCAAGGGTGATTAGTTACACCAATAATCTAAGAGCCTGAGCCCGTTTCTTCTGGGATGAATAGATATGGTCGCACAAGAGAGGTAACATCAATGAGTGGCTGAGATGCCATGGTTTCTCTTGGCTTCCTTGCTTTGATATCTAATTTTGAGTGATTACTGCACGCCCAAAATGTGCTTAATTAACTTTCCTTGTACATTGGCTAGGACCAGGCAATGCCACGATTCGGGCCTTTGGTTGAGTGTTTTAAGCATGTTAGATACCACTAGGTTGGTCTCGATCCAAGTTGTATGTTTAGCCTAGGAGACGATTCGACTGGTAACCCATATGCTCCCATACCCACCACTAGTAGAGACCGAAGTTCCGGCCTAGAGGGGTGCTACCTCATATGAGGTACCTTCCAATAGGTAATCTCCGATCCCTGCATCTAAATCTAGTTTTCGCACCGCTTTTCCATACATGAGTCATTGGGGTTTTTTGTTCTACTTGGTTTTCCTTTATAAAAATAACAACAAAAAAGTAAGTGGCTTACTCCAAAGAAAACTGCTCCTCATCTAGACTCCGGTTTTTTAAAATTCAAAATCAACCCACATTTTATTTTCATTTTAAAGCGAAGTCAGCACGTCCGTGATCGTGCGTAGGGTCCACGCGTTATGATGAAATTTGGTACATTGATGAAAGAATTGCTTCGTAATCGATAATAGCAATGACGTATAACTTTGTAGCACAAAAGAAGTTAGTGCAAAGCCTGGTTTGCGCCCGTAAGATTGATTGTCAGGAGAATAATTGTATGCTATATTGGGGTGAAGATAGTGACTTAAGTTGTTGCAAGATTTTTTCTCATCCTCGTTTAAGAGACAAAAGCGTGGATCTTCCAAGCATAAGAAAAATGTTCCGTATAAGAAAATGTACTACTTTCCTATAACTCCTCGTCTACAGAGATTGTATTGCATGATGCAACTCGGCTAAGCATTTGAGGTGGCATGCAAGAGCAACCACGTGAGGATGTAGGTATCATGCCATTGTTCAAACTCTCCTGGCTTGAAGCATTTCAATCGACTCATCCATCATTTGCATCTGAAAGTTGAAATGTGAGGTTCGGTTTGTGCATTGATGGGTTCCAACCATATGGGCAATTAGGTCAACAATATTCATGTCAATTGCATTACACTCCATACAATTTGCCACCTCGATGTGTGTATGAAGGAAGAGTATATGTTTTAATCATTATTGTTCCTGGCAAAATCCTAAAAACAGTTAGATGTTTTTTCGCAACCACTCATTGCTGGTTGAAAGAAATATGAGAAGTCAAGGTAAACATATGATGCTTCTAAGAAAAGAAATTTTAATTGCGAAGTTGCTCTGGCGTGGACAATAAGTGATTTTCCCGCTATTCGATGTTGTCGTCGGGGGTATTGCGGAAAGTATGTTTGTTCTATTGCATGGAAGATTTAGATGCATTTTCTACAAAAGGAGGAAAACATGGTTTGACAACATCAAAGCTACGAAGATCATTTATGGCCAAGGGAATAAGAGATGGTTTAGGAAGGGACGAGTCGTTCTCAAAAAGTGCACCACCTATATGGTCGTGGACCTAATTAATGAAATTGATACTTTGTTTAAGAAAGTGACGTAATCAGCGGAGAAAGAGATAAATCGTGAGAATCCAAAAAATCATTGCGGATGGTCAGAAAAAATGAAGTATATCTTTTGGGACTTACCTTATTGCCACCAACTTCATTAGGCACAATTCGATGTTATGCAGAGAGCTGAGAAAATAATTTTTGATAATATTTTAATACATTGATGAATGTTAAAGGGAAACCAAGGATAATGCGGTCTGGGGAAGATTCAAGGAATTTCGCTTATCGCTCGAAGTTACATCTAGATGAAAATGCAACCATCCTAAGGCTTGTTACACATTGGATAAAGATGAGAAAGAGCAACTTTGTAAGTAGATTAAGAAGTTGAAATTTCCAGATTGTTATGTTTCTAACTTGGGGAGATGTGTTGATTTGAGTGGGAATAAACTGTATGGAATGAAGAGTCATGATTGTCATATTTTTATGCAGAGGTTAATTCCGATTGCATTTCGTGAGTAGCTTGCAAATGAATGTCAAGCTTTGACAGAGTTGAGCATTTTTTTTTAAAGATTTAATCATACAAATATAATAGTGATGATTATTACATATTTGAAGAAGATATTCCCATTGTGCTATGTGTTGTAGTGCATATTTCCACCAAGTTTTTTTGACTCCATGGAACATCTTCCACTTCATTTAGCTTAAGAAGCAAGAGTTGATGGCCCGATGCAATATAGATGGATGTATTCATTTGAGCGGTGAGTTTAAAAACTATTATGTATTGATACATATTAATAAAATTTATCTTATGTAATAATTAAAATCACTTATTTTTACGCACTGCAAGTTAAGAATAATTTCAGAATAAAGCTAAAGTTGAAGGTTCAATATGTAATGCATACTGGGATGAAGAAGCTTCATCATTGCAGGCACATTATTTTCAATCTTCCGTATGTACACGACATCGAAAAGTGTCACAGAATAGTGATGGTTGTGGATTTGATTTGGAAAGAGGATTCTGAGATGTTTTTTCATATTTAAATAAAAGGTCGATCATCAAAAGTTAAAACCTCAAACGCTAACTGATATGGAATACAATGCAAATAAGACGCATATTGTTAAATTCAGATGAAGTAAGGCCATACATTCAAGAAGTAACTAACTAGGGATTCCAGATTCATATATATATTTTTAAATTTTGCAAGCATAAATATAATATAAAATAACACTAAGTTTACTTTATGAATATATACACCTTTGAAGGTGAGTTGAGGTAATTTCAACCTCATATCGTTTTTAAATTGATGCAAAATCCTGAGATAGAGTTTGTATTATGGTTTGAGAATTATGTAAGTAATTAATTTGTAGAATACAAAAAATGTAATTAATATGTAAATATTTCTATAAGTAATTAATTTCTTATAATTGTTATATATAGGCAAATCTACAATCATGCAACATCTCAAACAAAATGATCAAAGACCTTACAAAATGACCACTTTATAGGGTGAAATCATTTTCAGGGTATTATGTTAATGGATATAAGTTCCACGCAGAGGAACATGGTTCAAATAGTGGAGCAATGAATAGTGGAGTGTGCATAAAAGGTTTAAGCTATAGTGTAAATGAGCTAGAGTACTATGGTCGATTGTAAGAAATTTTGGAGTTAGAGTACCCTACTCTACCAATAAAGAGAAT
Organism: Tetrastigma voinierianum; assembly: GCA_016808115.1. Taxonomy (NCBI): domain Eukaryota; kingdom Viridiplantae; phylum Streptophyta; class Magnoliopsida; order Vitales; family Vitaceae; genus Tetrastigma; species Tetrastigma voinierianum. The sequence continues at coordinate 1,753 of JAEQBH010007912.1, read as the reverse complement.
TGTACTATTCAAGTGTTCATAGTTTGATCCAATCTTGAATCGTGGTATAAGAATTCACCCACAGTACAAACTTGTAGATGTCAAGAGAGGAAGAGTATTCAATAAATATGAACCATTTATTCTTGTTGTGCAAGCTGCGCAAGTGTATTTTGCATCTTATCTTACTTTGAAGAGAAATGTGAATGATTGGTTAGTTGTTTGCAAAATAAAAGCAAGGGGAATTGTGGAGGTACCAAAGTCAAATGCATGTCCTGCCATATGATGGCAATTTCAAGAGGATGTCACGATCAACATGGAATTGATGCGATTAATTGTATATGCATATTATCAATCTCTTAAACAATGAAATGGTTCATTTGTTTACATGGATAATTCTGAAATTGAGAAAATGCTGAATCAAGCCTTGCAAATTGAAGATGATGAAGACATTCCATGTAGAGCAAGAATTGATGATTTATGAAGAAGACACCGATATAGAGCAATAATTTGACGATGATGATGATAAAGATAGTGAGGGAGACCAAGAATTTAATGATGATGATGATGACTAAATACTATGTTCTATATTTTGTTGTAATTATTTCAAACAATATATATGGAATTTACTATTTGTGTTATAATTAATGTTAGACTACGTTAATATATTTTACTTAAATTTTAAGTATATTCACCATATATTTTTTTATAGCTACGAAGCAAGATATCGAATTCACTCTTAGGTGCATGGTGAAGATGTCCTCACCTCACCACCGCTATCTCCAAAGACGTACTACGCCACAATTTTTCAAGTAAAGATCATCTACGATGGAACAAGCAGCACTATTGATTAGAGTTGAAGAAAATAAGTAGTTAATTTTCTACATAATTTTATCTTATGTGGCTATTTGCGGGGTGTTTGTTGTGTGTATGACATTGTTGTTTTCAAGTTTGTGTGTGTTTATGATACGATCATTATGATTGGTTCTCCTATTTAATTTTATGTTTAACATTACTTTTTTTCAGGTTGGTTCCTGTAGGTAGCCCTTTATTTCCTCCAGGTCAAACAATATCTACTTATATGTTTGGAAAAATTTGTAAAAGACAAGAAGCAATCAAGCAGATAGTGGGAAGTATCTTCAAGAGATATTAAAGACTTATTAGGGAGTGAGCTAAGGTTAAAATATTTAGTGTATTTTGAGGAATAAAATAAATTTAATAAGGATTTCATATATAATTATTAATTTATATTGTTATATTTGACAAATAAAAATATTTTTATTTCATTATTTATAATTATTTCAGGATGCATAAGAGGTACACTTGGGACCCAATGGATGAAGAGGCTATTAAGAGCCGCTAGTGGAAAATGTTAAAACGCAATACACCAAACATGTCCACATTTGGAGGCATTCTAAGGATGACAAGCCCGGTTGTGTGACCTAAGAAATTTTGGATAATTAGCAACAACATTGGAACACTGCAGAATGGAAAGAGAGAGCTTAGAAATCTAAATAGAATTGTCTAAGTGAGACTGGTGGTCCTAGTACGTGTCTGAAGCATACATGTGGATCTCGATCTATGGTGGAACATTCTTTAAAAATGGTAAATTATTAATTATTTAGTGCTCTAATTTTTAGTTTTTAGATTCTTTTTTTCAATTTAAACTTTTAAACATGTAATTACTAACTTATTTGTGTTTGAAGACTCGAAGAATTGCAACGTCGACCCAATAGTCGGGAGCTATTCAAGAAAGTGCACATGAAAAAAGATGGAA